>JAPDDO010000056.1:0-17500 GCA_027422415.1 Schizothorax lantsangensis | reverse complement strand
TTGAATGTTAGTGAATGGTGTTCATGACTTGAGCTCAGAATAAACAGTGTTGTTATGATCCTACAGGAGTATAATCTTACTGTGGCAATATAACTGAATTATTCTGCTCTCTCCAGCACTCGCACTATTTCTCACTGCTTTTTCAGCAAACTCTCTGAAGGTTTTCATGGATCCTTGGATAGAAATCCTGTGAAAACACAGAAAAAGGTTATGATCAGGCAACGGCTAAACCAAGAATTTAATAGTAGTACATAATCCATACATTGATTTTCTGAACTGATCATCTCTCACTAATTTCTGACTTTCTCCAGGAGGTCTATAAAGACTACAGTCCCAGAGTTGAGGATTTGTTGTTTTAAGTCATCATATGATAGTTAAGCGCTCTGCACACCTTCAAAAAATACAGCGTCAGAGAAACAGAGCGAGTAACAGCTAAAATACAAAGACATTTGGTCCAGAACTACTGCTTTTGTCTAATAAAATGTAGTTTATGATTAAATATTGGACCACAAAGACAGGATTGTTTTACTATACCACAGCAGCAGAGAAATGCAGTTAAACTTAAGGTGGCCAACATCTTATTCATGTCTCTGTTTGATGCTGAAAGAGAGGAAAAGAGAGAAGAATAAACACTACACATGCCATTAAGGATTCAGAAAACCATAATAAACTGAATATTATTGAGCACAGAAGCGATAAACACTTACTCTTTGAGCCTGTGTGTCGATGAAATATCCCTCAGCTGTTCACAGCAGAGTAAACGTGTGTGTATTTCAACAGATGAGTATCATAGCAGGACTAAACACACATTTATCTCTTCATATTTCAGTGTTTTCTCCATTACTGATGCTGTCATTTCAGATCAACTTTCCAGAGAGAGGAGCCTCTCCTTATTATTAATAATGTGCATGTAATTAAAATCATAACATATTTAGATGAGATAAGCATGAACAAGATGATGTTGCATGATCTATTAAAGATATAAGATAAGATAAGATAAGATAAGCAAAACACCACCCGAATGTATACGCAAAGAAAGAAGGCGGAGCTATTATTCTCACTGTAGTATTGTTGCTGCCACCGGCTCCATGTCCTGGAGATGCTGTGTTTCATTGTGAAAGAGAAAGTACTTTGTTTGGGCTTCCAAAAGAGGAACAACTAGAAATCAGTGGTTGAGTTGTATTTACAACACTGTTCCAGAACAGTACAACACAAATATTGGAGTGTGTGCAGCGCATTTTACAGAGGACTATTTCCTGAAGCTGGAAGAGTAGCCTACAATGCTGGCTGCACAAAGACTGTTTCTATAAAGTGGAGCAATTCCAGCTTTGCAAGGACAGTCTGGTGCTTCTGACTCACAGCCTGTAAGTATGTTTCAATATTTAAACAATTGGCTAGCAATGATCTTGACTCTTTTTTGGGCCAGCGCCCCCTACCCATTATCCAGGTTGCTCACCGCCCCCATCAAATAAAACATAGTCTACTTGTCCTCACTGAATATTAAATTTGATCATTATTATTTTGTGTTTATAATGAGGACTGTTATTATATTTACAGTACAATTCAAATGTATGGTGTTATTATGATTTTTAAGAAATTACTTTAATTCAAGTATGCATTGAATTGATCAAAAAAGACAGTGAAGTACTTTTTTCCAGTAAATTATTTTAAAATAAGTGTAATAACATTCATTTACAGAGTTTTTAAGCATGTAGGTGATTTTCATTGCTACAGCTTCAGTGTTGCTGAGATTCTGATAGATCTTGCCCCAAATTTAAAAAGACTAAATAACATTTTTTATTTTAAGATATTTTAGTTTGTTCTTCCATTCCTGGAACTCTTGAACACTCTTTTTAAACAATTTGACAGAATATTAACACTTAATGACATTTTAATGACAAATTCAATTTGTACCACTGAATAAAAGTGGTCAGAAAAATATTCATGACAATTATAATGGCCTCATGACAGCCAATGGCAAAACCAACCACATGACAGTTTAATGTGATGTTAACCCATAAAGCTAATTTATTAAGTTTGATAATTAATCTCATGTGTCATGTTTATGACAGATTTATGACAGGTTATGTTGTTTTGGTTTATGTCAAGTTGTCATGACAAAGACATCTCAAACAATGTCATCTCTGCATTAAAAATGACATAACTGAGTGAATTACACATAATGACAGTTGTCATAAACATGCAAAAAATCTCCTTCATATTCATGACATGTGTCATATCATGATTATGAAGGTGTCAGTCTTATGCACACCCCTTCAAGTAAAGTGTTACCGAAACATAAAACGGCAAATGAAACGCAGCGTAGACCGTTTACCAGCTCGGACCATTAATTGAGAGCAACACAAGCAAACTGGTTCGAGCTCAGAACAGGTTTACTTTTCAACCGTTGATTTTGCGACACTGTTATAGCACAGCGCTGCAGATCCAGTGAGAATTGTTTGAATTCGCCGCAGAATGAATAAGATTACTGCCAGATCTAGTGAGATGCATTCAAATTCTGCACAGAATTCTGTTAGAAACAGATCAAACAGCGCTGATGTAGAAAACCAGAAGTAGTAACGACAACTATACCATGGTGTTGCAGCCGATATAGTCAAGATGGTGTGTGTACCTTCTAAGGATGTTACCATATACAACAATAATAAGCCATGGTTTAATAAGGAAATTAAAATATTATGGATGGAGAAGCACAAGGCATTTAAGAGTGGGGATAAAGAGCTGACTTTGAAAAAGCTGTTAAAAAGACAAAAGGAAATTATAAGTCTACGTTAGAAAATAAGTTGAAGATCAATGACACTAATGGTGTATGGAAAAGTCTAGAGCAGATCACAGGCTATAAGATAAAATCTCAAGTCATTTCTGATGATATTACATTGCCTGATGAACTTAATGCGTTCTACAGTCGATTTGAAAATACAATAGAGGGACAGGTAGATCAGCCGATGCTGCACTCCTGGCCCTGAGTCCTCCTTTTAAAACAGAGGAGTATGAAGTCAGGAATCTACTGCGGAAGCAGAACAGCAGAAAGGCAGCAGGCCCTGACTCCATATCATCTGCAACATTGAAGTGGTGTGCGTTCATCCTTGCCCCAGTTTTCACTGATATATTCAACTGGTCGTTTAGAGTATGCGGAGTCCCAGCATGTTTTAAAGCAGCTGTTATAATTCCAGTGCCAAAAAAGTCGAATATCAGTTGCTTAGATGATTACAGACCAGTGGCCCTAACTTTAGTAGCTATGAAAATATTTGAGAGATTGGTACTTAGGTATCTAATTTATAAAATATGTTTGGATTCCCACCAATTTGCCTCTAAGCCTAATAGGTCAGTTGATGATGCTGTGGCTCTGTGTCTCCATTCAACTTTGCAACTATTGCAATAATTATTCCAGTTAAACTTTTTGATAAGGTAAAGCAATTGGGGATTCAACACTCCCTTGCTCTTTGGATTTTTTGCAGAACAGAACACAAGTAGTTAATATTAATAATACATTATCAAGTCTTAAGACAATTAGTGTGGGGGCCCCACAAGGATGTGTACTGTCACCATTATTGTAGTCTGTGTACACTAATGATTGTGTTTCACATTGTAAATCAGTGCAAATTTGTTATGTTATATATAATTTGTTATATTATATTGATATTATTAGTTCTGTCTCGATGTTATTTTCTGTAACTGTTAGTGTAGTTCAGATCACATCGGTCTGTGTCCAAAACTAAACTAAACTAAAAACATATGAAGGAGATAAAACACAGTTTCTGCTGTTTAAACATCACATAAGAAAGAAAAACCCATGATTTTGAAAGTGGAAGTTTACTTGTTCACAGATGAAGACAGTAAATATGGAGTAAAAGTATATTTACATCGTCTATCAAACTTTAGTCAGCAGCATCAAACCTTAAATTGGATATAATGCACCATATTTAACTTTTCAAGAATAAAAATTGATACTGTGGTAGACTTTACAAAACTAAAAGACACAAAGAAAGATATGGTCTTCACATGACAAGCAACAAAACACCATTTGAGCTCAAAATGTTTTAAGAGGGGCTGTGTCACGAATCCAGTCCGTAGCCTTCCGTCTGCTCAACACCAGATGTCATCTTCTCTTTACATTGACTCTCACACCACACAGACTTTTACATGTCACTCCAGACTACATTTCCCAGCAGCCATTTCACTAATCACACGCTCACACCTGAGAACTATCACACAATCACTCACCCTACTTAAACCATGGACTTCCTTTCACAGATGGCTGGATATTGTTCTGTGTATAGCACTCTCCTAGTGTTAACTTCTTACCGAGCCATTCTGTGTTTCTGTTTAGTCGCATGTACTGTTCTGTGTTTATCACTCACCTAGTGATAGCTGCTTTACTGAGTCTAGTGTCCAGTTCTAGTTAGTCTTGTCATTCCGTGTTGCCCTGTTTCCTAATTCCTGCCTGTGTATCTTGGATTAATCCTTGTCTCGCCGTTCTGACTCTGTACCACGTTATTGGATTACCCCTCTTCTCAAGTCCTCTGGATATTGTTTGCTGATCAAAGACCCACGCTTGCCCTAGGATTACTCTTCGTATTGTCTGTGTTATACCTGTTTGCCGATGTTTTGACCCTGCCTGTATTTTTGACCACATCTTGGAATAAAGCTTGCAAATGGATCTGCACGTCTCACATCTCGTTCGCCCTGTTACAGGCTATAAATAAAGAATATGTGAGGTATTTAAAAAACAAAAAAAAAGCATGATTTAACAGCCAAACCTATCTGATTTCACGTTCACTGTATGGACAAAATAAGTTGTTTTTCATCATATCTTCTGTTATGTTCCAGAGAAGAAAGAGAGTCGTACAGGTTTGGAGTGACATGAAGGTGAGTAAATGATGAGTGAATTTTCATCACTGGATGAACTGCTTATGTCTCTAATCACTGCTGAGAGTCAGAGTAATAGTTTACTGATATGCGAGACAAATGTTAAGGTCAAGACTGAGGAGCATTTTTGAAAGGGTAGTGAACTAATGTAGCGAAAACATAATTTACAATCTTCATAGCTATCGCAACAGCAGCGTCACGCAAAAAACAACAAAAAAAACAGCAGCCTCACGCGGTAATCACCATTTAAACTGGAACATCATAATTTACAGCAGATACAAATGCATTCCGTCTGAAATATGGACAGTTGCCTGCAGCGTCTAAAAGTGAGGCTTCAGGAGTTTGATTGGGTGGATGAGGGAAAGAACATTAAGGTAAGCCAATCAGAGGCAGAGTAGGGCGGGTCCATTCCTTTGCCAACAGGGGAAAAAAAGCTACAGGTGACATGACACAGATGACTCGCAGATACGACGACTACAACCCCCCCCCAATTATTTTTTTTATTTTATTTTTTACAGATCTACATGATTCACGTGAATGACCTATTTCAAGGTGAAAATGGCGAATTTCGCCTAAAGGTGACAATTTTGCACCCCTGCTACTTACTGTGAAGGTTTTTTGTATGTCTGTGTAGAGCAGATGAATGATTGAAACACTTCCCACATGCAGTGCAGTGATACGGTTTCTCTCCAGTGTGAATCCTCTCATGTGTTTTCAGATTTGTTGACTGACTGAATCTCTTGTCACAGTGTGAACACTTGTAAGGTTTCTCTCCAGTGTGGATCCTCTCATGCAGTTTTAAACAGGTTGCTGTAGTAAAAGTCTTCTCACACTGAAAGCACATGTAATCTCTCACACCAGTGTGTATTTTCTGATGTATTTTCAAACTTTGTAGATGTGAAAAACTCTTTCCACACAAATAACATGAATGTGGCTTCTCCTTTGTATGAACTGCCAGGTGCTGCTTCAGGTTTGAAGCACTCAAAAATGTTTTGCCGCATTGATCACATGTGAACAGTTTCTCTCTAGTGTGGATGTTCATGTGATACTTAAGGTTTGCTGATTGTGTGAAACTCTTCCCGCACTGATCACAAGTGTAAGGTTTCTCTCCAGTGTGAACTCTCATGTGAAGCTCAAGATGATATTTGTGTGGGAAACTCTTTCCACACTGAGAGCAGGTGAAAGATTTCTTGGCTCTTCTTTTCTTTAAATCTTTCTGTTTGGATTTTTCTCCACTTCTGACATGATTTTTCTCTTCAACTTCACTCAATTCTTCTTTCTCCTCGTTGTCTTCAATCAACTCTGAAATAAAAGTAAAAACAGTATATTTTCAGTTACTCGTTAAAAAAACAGAAAAGTGAAAGGACATAATAAATTGAAAGGACATACAAATAAACAGCAGAAAGTAGACCGTTGCATTACAAAATTTTGATCGATTTGATGCAATTTTATAAATTATACTTCCCTGAAACTATTCATGAATGAGGTATACTGATTTTCAAATTATTTTAAAAATATTATAAGCACAAATCTCATGTTTCTATAGGGATATTAAATGTGTTTGATCAACAACAACAATCCTCAAATACAAACTGTGTGTTGCATCAAGAGAGCGACCATACATTTGTGTTATGTTTTTATTTTCTTGTGTTTATTAATTTATAATCATTTATTCATTTGATAATTTATAATCATTAGTCATTTATGTAGTTTATTGTTTTATCATTTACCATTTATATCATTTTATTATTTGATCATTTATTCATTTATTATTTTATGTTTTTATATTTATTATTATTTTCCTAGCTTATGTATTTTCATTGTTTAATCTTATGATTGTGAGGTTTCATTAACTGTTTTGTCAATAAGAGATAAGAGAGAATGTTTATGGAAACTCAAGGTTTATTATGGGATGTTATTGTGTTTGGTAAAACACTACTTGTTGGATGTGTGCTGGTCAGATGAAGTCTGAGCATTGAAACACACACAACTAAGATAATTCAATAAATGTTGGTCTTTTATCATCATCACTTTGTCTCCTGCTTCTGCTCTTCTCTGGCTTTGCTCAGTCAGTTTCTTGGTTGATAAAAGACTGTTAATACAGATTTGGTACCAGACAAGACTTGATGTTAATGGGTTTTGGGTATCAACTACCCTGCTGACTATTTGTTCAGATACCAGACAAAATGGATATTTTCTGACAGGATCTGGCATCCGGGACTGGATCTTAACTATCTGGTGTGGAGACTCAATCTAACATACATTTAGTTGAAAAAAAGTACCCAGTTCATAGGAAGTGTCCCTTATTATCTCTGATGCTTCAGCAAAATTATTCAACAGCTTTAAAGATTTTTCCTGTTACAATAAACCAAAATCTAAACTGTGTGAAGTTTTATAACTGTCAGCATTATTAATGAAGCATGAAGAATAAAGAGCAACCTGTTTGTTGTTCAGTATCTTCAGTGTGTTTGATTCTGCAGGGTTCTGGATCTCTCATCTTCTCTCTGTCCTCTTTAATAAACTCAGTCTTTGCAGATTTCAGCTCTTCCTGATGCTCTGATGCTCGTCTTCACTTGTAAACTGATGGGAATATTCCAGCATTTATTGCTGAATGTGTGATTGCTGTGTGGAAGAAGCAGATTTGCCAAAATAAACAATAAATCAAAGAGTCGCAAAGTTTTCAATTAAATTACATTGTATTTGTTAAAGGGTTAGTTCGCCCCAAAATGAAAATTCTGTCATTAATTACTCACCCTCATGTCGTTCCAAACCCGTAAGACCTTCATTCATCTTCAGAATACAAATTAAGATGTTTCTGATGAAATCGGAGATCTCTCAGACCCTCCATAGACAGCAACACAACAGAAATGTTCCCAGGTCCAGAAACGTAGTAAATACATCAGTAAAACAGTCCATGTGACATCAGTGGCTCAACTTCAGTTTTGCGACGCTACGAGAATACTTTTTTTTTGCGCAAAGAAAACAAAAATAATTTACTCAACCATTCTTCTCCCCAAGTTATGTCTTTCATCAAAAACATCTTAATTTGTGTTCTGAAGATGAACGAAGGTCTTACGGGTTTGGAATGACACGAGGGTGAGTAATTAATGACAGAATTTTCATTTTGGGGTGGACTAACCCTTTAATGTACAGTTGAGGTCAAAAGTTTACATCCCCCTTTCAGAATCTGCAGAATGTTAATTATTTTAGCAAAGTAAGAGAGATCATACAAAATGCATGTTATTGTTTATTTAGTACTGACCTGAATAAGGTATTTCACATAAAAGATGACATAAAAGTTTACATCCACTTGATTCTTCATACTGTGTTGTAGTGTTGGGCGATATGGTCATTTTTCATATCGTCATATCGCCAGCCTGTGAGATCGCCGATACACGATATTATCGTGCATGGGTGGGTGGGGGCAAGAGAGAGACTCTCTGTACTTGTCATAAGCTATTTCATAACTATTTGGTGATTTTAAACCGGCGTGCGTTAGAGAGAGAGAGCCTGGAAGTACCAATAACCGAAATAATATACTTTCAAACATACTGAAAAACTAACATGTTAAATATAAAAAAATATTTAAAACAGCTAGTTCATATTCGGATACAGCAGTCATACATCGCTATTAGGACCGCGTGTCCTACTGTGACAGGTTTGCCGCATCGGCGCACAAGTTATCAGTCTAAACATAAGTCAAGGTGAAAATCAAAAGTAGTTTGTGTTGGACATAAACGAACATGTTAAAGATAAAAGTATTTTCAGGTAAGTTAATATTTTTGGAGTAAAGTTAAATTAAACGGATATAGGCTACATCAGTCATACAGCGTTCCGGACCGAGCGCCCCATGACGAGCCCAGTTTTAGACTGATAACTTATTAACTGCATATTTTTATAATAACAATGATGAAGAATAAACATCCATGTGTTTTGTTAATGTGCTGTAAAGAAAACGAAATGCTGCCGGTGCAGTTTCGTCATGTTCATTCATAGCTCGAAGCTGTTCAAGATGATGTCTAAAAGATGTCTCTTTTTGCACTCTTGACAGCCTAATTTGTAAATAAAGATTATCACCCTGCAGTTTAATTTTGATGTGGGCTTAGTTTTAGAGTCCGTATTTAAAACATTTCCAATGAGGAGGAGAAGCCTAAAGGCTTCTTCACTTTCCGCGTTCTGTTCCGTTCCGTCTCGCGCACAGCCTCGTCTGCGCAGCATTCAAAGTATACTCAGCTGCAGAAGAGTGCGGACGGACGAGCTCAACACATGCGCAGAACGATCAACTTGACTTGCGCGGTCTCAAAAAATTGCCTGCACTCGGACGGGGTGCGCGACTGTCCGCAAGCCCTCTTGATGACAGTGTGTAGATGAGGACGGCCGAAGTATACTTTGGCCTAGAGCTGCACGATTAATCGTTAAAAGATCGCGATCTCGATTCAAATACCCACACGATCTAATTTCTGAATGACAACGATTCGCCCGTGTCTATTAAAACTTTGAAAAAATCATACGGGAACATTCAAATCTGCATTCGCCCTGCTGCTGATCCAGAGAGCAGACAGTTATCATGTTTAGGTAAGAAAAAGCTTCACAAACAGTCTTTTCAACTACACAGTATTATTTCTGTCTTACAGTCATTCATAGAAATACTGGGATAAAAGTTTATAGTTCGGCTACAAACACTGATGTCTATGGTAGCGATCAAAATAGAGCCACTCGTCTTTTGAAAGCAACTGGCGCTTCAAATAACGTTTGTGTCGATTGCATCATTTCTCCACTAGGTGGCGACAACTGACTGTTAAAAAAATTATTTGTTATTGAATCATTCATTCGAGATTCGTTCAAAAACACTGATTCATCCATTAATGAAACAAGTGAGGTATGAGTGAGTCATTGAATCATTAATACAAACCAATTTTTCATCATTTTAATTCTAAAAGTTGGTGTATTAAATACACTATATTTTAAATACATATACCCTGGGTTTCACAGACAAGGCTTAAGCCTAGTCCTAGACAAAAATGTAAATCTGAGCTGTTTCAACTGAAAGAAACTCGCATTGACTGATCTTAAAATATATCAGTGCCTTTGTTTTGTCTTAAGATGCACACCAGTAATGTTTTTTTCTAAGCATGTTTATAAAAATTGCTTAAATGTCTTAATTGAACTATGATCTAATCCTGGCTTAGTCTAAGCCCCGTCTGTGAAACCTGGCCATACTATATTATATATTAAAATGTTTAATAATTCATTTAAATTAAACACTTTTAAATAGACTACAGCAATTAATATTTTGTCACACATTACTTTGTTTAGTTCAGAATCGTGGGAGAATCGTGATCTCTATTTGAGAAAAAAAATTGTGATTCTCAATTTATCCAGAATCGTGCAGCTCTACTTTGGCCTTAATCCTCATTTGCGCGCGTGTGTGTGTGAAGTGCAGCACTGAGGTAGAATAGTGTAGCAATTTGATAGCCCAATAATAATAGGCCGCCTAACAACAATGATAATAATAATAATAATTGTATACATTAATAGGAGAATGAGCCTAATATCGTCTTGACTATCGACAAAGACATTTGCTATCGTCATATCTCTGACTATCGTCGATACACGATACTATCGTCTATCGGCACAACCCTACTGTGTTGTTACCTGAATGATCGACAGCTGTCTTTTTGTAATAGTTGCATATGAGTCCCTCAGTTGTCTTCAGTGTGGAAAGATAAATCTCAAAATCATAGAGTCATAGTTGGAAATAGGGCTGGGTATCGAGTTCGATACTTTTTAAGCACCGACCGAATTGCCTCGGTAGTATCGAGTATCAAAAAAAATATTTTTGTTCGGTACCAAATTTCGATACCTAAGGGTTTAATCTTGTCAACGTCAGTGAGCCAGTAAACGTGCAGCATGCTTGACGTGCCCAAATCAAATGCTGGTGATTGGCTGTTGCGAGGCATCAGCGAAAATCAATAGTTTACACCGGTTACGCCCACTCGCCCAGAGACGCATCTTACTGTAGGGCTGTGTATTGGCAAGAATCTGGCGATACGATACGTATCACGATACAGGGGTTGCGATACGATATATTGCGATACACTGCGATACTGTAAGCAAGGCGATATATTGGGATATTTCTTATTTTAGGAATAGGATATATTTTTAGGAAAGCTGTCATTAAGAGCACACCACTATATGCAAACCTTAGCAATAAATAAATAAATAAATATAAATTGTTTAACCAGAACGCACTGGGATCTGCATTTGCAATAATCAGTCCCTGTAATATTCAACATTATTGAACCACTTTTTGTTACTTACTTTTTCTTGGAAAATTTTAAGTGCTTGCAGGATTCTTTACTTAAATGTATGTATAAAATGTATTTTATAAAAAAGACCATATATATTTTTAGACCCTGCTTTAAAAGTTCACAGTTTAAGTTTACAATTGTAATATACAATGTCATAACATTTTGATCTAAGCAAAAAATTGCATCTGCTTAGTATTAATGAAAAATAAAGTGCTTGCTGGATTCCTAATGAAAACAAAATGTAAACAATAAAATAAATACAGATGTTGAACATTCTCAGAACCTTTCCACTTGGATTTCACAGGTTTTTCAGTTTATATTTATGTTCTGCGTGGAATCGCAGAGACCGCGACGCGAGCACCGCCCCAACAACACAAAACGCCCCCAACATGACAGAAAGCTGCAGCCGCGCCGCGACCGCGCAGCGACCCCGCCGCACCCCGCGCGAAGGCTTTTCACACGGGGCACGGCAAGCGGCGGGACCGAGAGATCGCGACGCGAGCACCGCCCCAACTGCACAAAACACCTCCAACACAAGAGAAAGCTGCAGCTGCGCGACGACCGCAGATTTTATTAACGATAAATATCGATATTCCATTTTTGAGAATCGATACAGTATCGCCAAACAAAATATCGCGATACTCACGTGTATCGATATTTTCTTACACACCTATCTTACTGTAGTGTAACTTAGCATCCCAAGCCCCATTGCATAGTTTTAAAAGATGTTTAAGCGATCAAAAGTGTGGCTACATTTCACCAAGGTCAACGACAATAGTGTGCGATGCAATATTTGCAATAAGATCATTTCTGCCAAGACGGGCAACACGTCAAATATGATGAAGCACTTGACCGTGCACAGAATCAACTCTGTATTTGACTGCAAGAAGACCAAGCCGGTGCAGTCATCATCCACTCAGCATTTTCCTAGCTCAGGGCCTTCATCAACATGCCCACCACAAGAGTACTCCTCCATTACTGATGATGATGAAGATAGCGGCGCTATGACTGAGAATCCGACAGGTAAACAAACATACAAAATCGGCTAACTTGTAGTGCTACATGCTTGTGTACCGTTTAAGTCAAGTTAACGTTTGTGCGTGGTGACTTTTAGTCCTATTTTTTAGGACTACAACGTTTTCTATGTAATGTTATATACTGCTTCGATGGCTATAGATACCTAGCTAAATAAAAAAATCTAAATCAATGCTAAAAATGCTTTAAGGTTAACAGTAACTGATCAAGTTTAACTCGCATTAAACTTATCTTGTTTAAATGTCCCTTATCCTTGGCTGCATTAACAGTTTAGCTTTTATGTTTTTCCCCTCTTCACATTAATGTTATAGCCTCTGCTCCTGCTGACCCTGGAATTAGGAGACCATCAAGTGTTAATCCATTTACACTGGCAGAAAAAGGAAAAATTAATAAAGGAAGATGAATGCCACAGGGCTATCACAAAGTTTATTGTTAAAGGTTTGCTGCCTTTTTCTACAGTGGAGGCTCCATGGTGGAGGTAAGTAAGCTGTAAGTGGTGTTGTAACTTTACCATTAAGGTTGTTGGCAAGGTTTGTAGCCTTGTAGCCTCTTAACCTAGATAATTTTTCTTAACCTTTTATAGTAAGCAACAATGATAAAACGATGCAATTTTAAGTTTTGTGTTTGATGTCAACTATAGGGAGATGATAAGCACATTAAAACCCCAGATATCAGTCCCCCAGCCGAGACATGCTCTCAAATACGCTCATACCTGCATGGTATGCAGTAGAAAAAGAAAACGTCAAGAAAGAGTTACAAGATGTCAGGGATTTGCTGTGATTGCTGATGGCTGGACCAGCATTGCACAGGACCACTACCTGACAGTGTCAGTCCACTATGTGAGAGAGGGCTCCATGAAAGAGAAAGTCCTACATACAAGGGCAGTATACACATCCCAGACAGGGGAGATTGTAGCAGAAGAGATAAAAGATATTCTTGATGAATTCAATATAAAGGACAGAGTATTTGCTGTGACAGTGGATAATGCAGCAAACATGGATGTAGCAGTAAAAAAGATGAGTATTAAAAAAATTTGCTGCTTTGCTCACACTCTCAATATTGCTGCTCAGAAGCTTTACACTATACACTCAGTCTCACAATGGGCAGGAAGGATCAGAGCAATGGTGGTGTGGCTGAAAAGGTCCAGCCTGGCTAAACCTGTCCTTAAAGAGATGCAGCGTCTTCTCGGTAGGTTGAAATCACAATAGATCAACCTTAGTGCAAAACTATTTGGCCAAATAGTTTAGAAAAATCCTTTGCTAAATAATGCAGTTAAACATCTCTGCAAATGAACAACCACTTTGATAACCACACACACCAATTTCCTTTCACACTCTAGGTCTTCCAGAACATGCTGTCATCCTTGATGTGAGAACAAGGTGGAATTACTTGTTCCTCACGGTGGAGCGCTTCCTGGAGCAGTTCCCTGCCATCCAGGCCACCTCCATGGACCCTCGGCTTAAGAAATCAATGGAGAAGGACAGGTAAAGAACTCTGCAATTAGCTTATACCATTTTAAGTGTGAACCATTGTGCTCATAAACTTATAGTCCAGCTAATGAATCTGATTATATTTTACAGACTGCAGAGAGATTCTGATGAGGATTTCAGAAAAGCAGAACAGTTTGTCAAAGTTACAAAGATACTTTACACTTCAACCCTCTGCGTCTCTGCTGAAAGGAGCCCAACTTTGGGTCAGATTCTGCCAATTTAAATAAACTCCAGCACCACTTCACAGTTAATGAAGAGGACTCCTCCTTCACAAAGACCATCAAGGACACTATCTGGAATGACCTCTCAAAAAGATACCAGGTGTGAAGTGTAGGGAAGGGAAGTGGGAAGGGAAGTGGTGTGTGGCCAAGTATGGTGACCCATACTCGGAATTTGTCCTCTGCATTTAACCCATCCAAGTGCACACTCACAGCAGTGAACACACACCTGGAGCAGTGGGCAGCCATATTGCGGCGCCCGGGGAGCAGTGCCTTGCTCAAGGGTCTCACCTCAGTCGTGGTATTGAAGGTGGAGAGAGCACTTGTTATTCACTCCCCCCACCGACAATCCCTGCCGGACCTGGGAATCGAACCTGCAACCTTTGGGTTACAAGTTCAACTCTCTAACCACTAGGCCACGGCTGCCCAGCCCTAGTTGGAAAGGGTTAAAATACACAAAAATGCTGGAAAACCAAAGAATTTGTGGGAGCTGAAGGATTTTTCTGAAGAACAGCAGACAGTTTAACTGTTCAGGACAAACAAGCAGGGCTTAATTTGTGCCGGAACAAGCCGGATCCGGATCCGGCACCTCAGAAATCCGATCCGGCACCTCATTTTGGCGGATTCCCTTCCTCACGCACCAATGAAAGACGTTTGTTCTGACCTATAGTGTGCATACAGTGTTGCCAGATTGGGCGGTTTTGAATTTGATTTTGCTGGTAAATATTGGCTTGGGTCAGTTTGGCGGTTTTCAAAACATATAAATTGTATAGACTAATTGGATAACAAACAAGCCTAAGTGTGCATATATAGCCTACTGCATGCATCCAATCAGTCATCACAACGTTACTAAACACACACACGCACGCAAAGAGACTGGTGCTGATGTTGAAGTCGAGGCCGCACTTTTAGCCAATCACTATCAGCAGACAGACGTGATGATTCATGAGTGACGGGTTTTTAGCGCGATAGCGGATCTGATTTTGAATGTATAACTGTAAGTGATCATAATGCCTATATATAAGTTCGATGGTAAAGAGTGGAGAGTGTTTTAACTCTCAAAACGTGAATTACACATGTTGATGGAGATGACACGAAGGCTATATCACTGCAACTCCGAAATCAGAGCACAGTTAAATTATTTAATCAAAATCTATTTATATCTATACGATCCTGTCTGTTATCTTTTAAACGGTCCAGATTGGAGCCTTTAAAGCTGATGGACTTGTTAGTTTTGACTGTGCAAAGTTCTACATTATGTTCAATATGAACTTCACCAAAGACTTAGTTCTGTGTGAAATTATAGAGCGACACGAAAGTAAGAGCATTATTGTTGTTGTTAATTTTTTTTATTGTTGGATTATCATACAGAATTACACAGTTTTGACTGTCATGGTGTGTGCATGAACGAGTGTGAAATACCTAACTAATTATGTTGCTTATTCCGATCACTTATATTGGCACTTGTTTGCATTTAAATTCTGTTGACATTGAAAATGATGCATGTGTTTTTCGAGGGTATCGGTTAATTTCTTGATTGCAGTTTTGACAGTGTCTGCTTGCATATTTTAATCATATTTGGTAGTTCTTTTTAATGTATTTGCCAAGATTTGATACATGGGAAATTTATCTAGCATTATATTTATATTATATTGTCGTCATTATTTCATTATAAGGAGTTAAAGGTGCACTGTGTAATATTTAGGATGATCTATAGACAGAAATGCAATATAATATACATAACTATGTTTTCAGAGGAGTATAAAGACCTTACTTAATGAACTGTTATGTTTTTATTATCTTAGAATGAGCGATTTATAACTATATATACTGTGGGTCCCCTCACATGGAAGTCACCATCATGTTTCTACAGTAGCCCTTAACGGACAAACTGCTCTACAGAGCGCGTTTCGTCACTATGTTGTTCTCGCGAAAAAAACACTGACACAATGATGAACAAGTAACAGTAATATTCGCAATGACATCGTTTATTGAATAATTAAGTAAATATAATTCCTTAATTTACCTTTGTAAAGAAACCTCATTGCTCTCTGCGGTCTCAGACATCTTAGCCCTGTATCGGCCACCGTAGCTTCTCTAAAGGGAGCGGGGGAATGAGCCGTTGGTTGCAATTCACAACTTCAACCGCTAGATGCCGCTAAAAACTACACACTGCACCTTTAAAAATGGCTCTTATCAACCTTGATTTACATTATATCACATTATTTTGACAGTTAAAGTTTTGGGTGTTTTTTTGTGCGCTTTTGGGCTGGAAATCATCCAATTGGCTTAAAAAGACGTGCAAATTATACATTTTTGTGACGATGCAACAATGACCCGATTAGGCAAGTGACAATTCTGTCAACTCTCCCAAAATGCGAGCGAAAGTCTTGGATCAGCGTGCAGCAGCTGGTTTTGCAGACGAGATGCGCTGATGTGAAACAGCTTCGAGAGAGTGAAAGAGAGAAGACGCGGTGCAGCTGAATCACTCACGCTGTTTTCAAATGACTGATTTAATCTGCTAGTTTGTGTGGATTTATTTACTCATATAACCTACATGCTATACTGAATAAATGTTTGCAGGAATTTCCCTCATTATAAACTTGAAAATAAAACTATGTGATAGCCTACACACACACAATCCCCCACAGTATTTCTGGAGATGATTAAATATAACTATTACAGAGATTTGTTAAATAAAATTCCATTATTATTATTTTTAATTTTTTTAATTTTCAGCCCTGGAAATTGCGCTGTTTCAAAATTTCACGGCTTTTCCAGGTTTTTCTTGTACGAGCCCTAATAAAAGCAACGATGCACGCTGTTAATCATTTAAGCTGTCCACCAATGTGGTCGCGCACATGCTCCGTTACCTCGCCCTCCTCTAATCACATGCCGGATCCGTCACCCCGCTTTGTTCCGGGACCTCCAAATTTACAAATGAAGCACTGCAAACAAGGGACTCACGAACAACTATCACTAAACACAAAACACAGCTGTGGATCATTCAGCTAACACCAACTTGTGGACTATATGTAAACATCTTTTATGTGAAATATCTTATTCAGCTCAGTACTAAATAAACAATAACATGCATTTTGTATGATCCCTCTGATTTTGGTAAAATAATTAACATTTTGCAGATTCTGAAAGGTGTATGTAAAGTTTTGACTTCAACTGTAGACAAAATAAGAAAAATGTACACATTTTCATTCGGTTCAAAAATGTTCACAAAATGAATTTAAAAATAATAAAAAACACAGGTTTGTAGTAGGTTCCTAGTGACAAGAATGACTTACTAGGTGAGACTTTAAAAATATATATAATTCAACAAATTATTTTCCTAATACATTCCTGTTCTCCAGACTGAATAATACAGATGATGATTCATATGTACAAAGTACACAACCACAATACTTGAACATTACATCAATTACCTCTCTTTAGCAAATAAATTAAAAAATTGTAAACGTTAATTCACCAAAATGTTGTATCTCACTTCAGTAAAGTGTCTAACTGAGAGCTACATGTTTAAGTAAAGGGATTCACTTTCTCATTT
>JAPDDO010000211.1:137500-281521 GCA_027422415.1 Schizothorax lantsangensis | reverse complement strand
TTGTGGAGTGATGCAGCGTCTCATTCATGAACACTGGATCATTTCGGATTCTGCTGTGGACTCTCCATCCTCACTTGCTCACCCAGTCTGCAGACATTCAGATCCTGCAAAGATGCAGAAACACAAATTAAAAGCAGCAGCCATTTTAACAGCACAGAGTCATTTGATTTCTGTATTAGAAGTAACAAACTGATTTCGTACTTTTTCTTACTTTCTATTTTTGTTTTTATCAAGTTTTTCTCTTTTTACACAAACCCGCTGTCACATAAGCTCTGAATCAAATGTACAGAAATCAGAATCAGAAAGTGCTGTAATAGCTCTGTTTGAAATTACAATAATTAAAATAAACTACAACTTAAGATTTTAAAGTTTATTCATTTCATTAGTATACTCACTGAGAGCCTTTGATGGCAGCATTCCTTCATCAGTCACTATTCACCGGGATAACACACGTGTGTCTCATCTGTCCCTGTAACATCCAGACCAGAGTCAGTCACCTCTGTGATTTATGTGCTCAATATTATATTTATTTACATGTTGAGGTAGTTGCTGATGCATTAACTCACTTTTTATCCAACACAAATGTTCCTCAATTTATCAACAATACTAATGAACTAATGAAATAGAAAACTTATGTTTAGGTTACTTCATGTAGAATTGTTTATTTACATTACTTACATTCATCTAAAGCAGTGTTGACAACAGTGAATTTTACATAACAGCACACATAACGTTACATCACTCACTCAGATGTCTGTTCATGTTGTGATGTGCTCATCTGTAATTCTTTTAGTACATTTTCCTATCTCACATTAAATAAACATTTAGTAATCGTCTTTAAGATGTATGGTTTATGTAAATGCACTTTGGATATGTGTGTTTACTGGAGCTCCCCTGTTCGCTATAGGCTACATAATAAAATCACAAATATACTGTAACATTACTGTCTAGTGTCTTTACCACCTTCAGAAAATCAACAGTTTACTATACAGTAGCTCAACAAATGCGATTTTAACACGTAACCGTGTTTTTGATTGCCAATACTCACATTTGTAAACAGCCTCGTCGCTGTTCTCCATCACGTTCGATGATGACGTATTGATCTCCGTGGCCTCCTGGGATTGAAAAGTATCCATCGATGAGCACTCAAGAATCTGGGCTGAAGCAGTAGGACATCCGGGAACTTCTCGACTACTCTTTTATGAATACTGAGGTTTCGGACATACTTATTCACTCGCCTACTGCTTTTCCCTACTATTATATAGTGAGAAGTAGGCATATTCGGACGCACTTTAAGTACAACCCCAAATCAGAAAAAGTTGGGACAGTATGGAAAACGCAAATAAAAAAGAAAGTAGTGATTTCTAAATTTACTTTGACTTGTATTTCATTGCAGACAATATGAACACAAAATATTTAATGTTTTGTCTGGTCAACTTCATGTCATTTGTAAATATACATCCTTTCCTGTCATTCAGACCTGCAACACATTCAAAAAAAGTTGGGACAGTAAAGCATTTACCACTTTGTAATGTTGCCATTCCTTTTCACAACACTTAAAAGACGTTTAGGGACTGAAGACACCAAGTGATGAAGTGTTTCAGGTGTAAATTTTGTCCATTCTTCCTGCAAACAAGTCTTAAGGTGGGCAACAGTACGGGGTCTTCGTTGTTGCATTTTGCGCTTCAAAATGCACCACACATTCTCTATAGGAGACAGGTCGGGACTGCAGGCAGGCCAGTCAAGTACCCGTACCCTCTTCCTCCGCAGCCAGGACTTTGTAATGTGTGCAGAATGTGGTTTTGCATTGTCTTGTTGAAATATGCATGGATGTCCCTGGAAAAAAATGTCTTCTTGAAGGCAGCATATTGTGCTCCAAAATCTCTATGTACTTTTCAGCATTAATGGTGCCATCACAGAAGTGCAAGTTACCTTTGCCAAGGGCACTGACACAACCCCATACCACGACAGACCCTGGCTTTTGGACTTGTTGCTGGTAACAGTCTGGATGATCCTTTTCTTCTTTGGTCCGGAGCACACGGCGTCCATTCCTCCCAAAAAATACCTGAAATACTGATTCATCTGACCACGTACACGTTTCCACTGTGTGATGGTCCATCCCAGATGCCTCCGAGCCCAGAGAAGTCGACGGCGCTTCTGGACACTGTTAACATAGGGCTTCCTTTTGGCACAGTACAGTTTTAACTGGCATTTGTGGATGTAACTACGTATTGTGGTACTTGACAAAGGTTTGCCAAAGTAGTCCTGAGCCCATGTGGTGATATCGCTTATAGATGAATGACGATTCTTGATGCAGTGCCGCCTGAGGGATCGGAGATCACGGTTGTTCAGCTTAGGCTTGCGCCCTTGTCCTTTACGCACTGAAATTCCTCCAGATTCCTTGAATCTTTTAATTATGTTATGCACTGTTGAAGGTGAAATATCCAAATCTCTTCCTATCTTTCTTTGAGGAACATTGTTTTTAAACATTTCAATAATTTTCTCACGTATTTGTTGGCAAACTGGCGATCCTCAGCCCATCTTTGCTCCTAAAGGACTAGACCTTTCTTGGATGCTGCTTTTGTACCAAATTATAATTACAATCACCTGTTGACATCACCTGTTTCAAATCACATTCATTATTTAACCAATTTACCTCATTACTAGCCCTAAATTGCTCCTGTCCCAACTTTTTTTTGGAATGTGTTGCAGGTCTGAATGACAGGAAAGGATGTATATTTACAAATGACATGAAGTTGACCAGACAAAACATGAAATATTTGTGTTCATATTGTCTGCAATGAATACAAGTCAAAGTAAATTTAGAAATCACTACTTTCTTTTGTTATTTGCGTTTTCCATACTGTCCCAACTTTTTCTGATTTGGGGTTGTAGACGCACGTCCGAATCTCGCGAGAATTAGTACATCACTCAGGTAATTCTCGCCTACTCTATTATGAATACTGCTCTTTTGGACATACTTATTTGCTCGCCTACTGCTTTTCCACTACTATATAGTAGAGAAGTAGGCGGTTTCGGACGCAGCCCATGAGTGAGAATGCGCTGTGTGTTATTTTGTGTCCTGCAGGCGCTACTTTGTAACCTAATCCGTGTTCCTGTGGCTCAGTGGTAGAGTATTGCGTTAGCAGCGCAAAAGGTTGTGGGTTCGATTCCCAGGGAACACACATAGTGATAAAACATGTATAGCCTGAATGCAATGTAAGTCTCGAGTTTGGACTCGAGAGTTGAGAGTTTGGACTCTCATTTCACTGCTACTCTCATTTCACTGCTGGTATACAGTCTCTGTATAGTCGTGTATGTGACAAATAAAACATAAAACTTGAAACTTGAAGTCGCTTTGGATAAAAGCGTCTGCTAAATGCATAAATGTAAATGTAATCTCTCCTCGACTGGTTCTCCTGTCCTACTTAAATAAAAAGAAATAAAACCTCAAAATGGACTTAAATGTGTGAAATAGGTCGGCGCCAATAGCCTTGTGGTTCGTGCATCTACATACAGCACAACTGCGTTCACAGCGACCCGAGTTTGATTCCCGTCTCGAGGTCCTTTGCTGATCTCTCTCTCTCCTCCCAGTGCTTTCCTGTCGTCTCTCTCTACTGTGAAAAATTTGTGAAATAGCATTCAAGGTGTATTTCTTTAATCATTTGTCTTTGTAAATGGCATGTTTGAACATTTTAATGTTTTCTTTATTGTTTTTCATGAAAACGTTTTTTATTTCCTTCTAATCTTTTGTAATTTAAAATGATTTCATGTCTTATTTTTTCAAACTGTTTCTTACATTGACTCTGATTCTCTTTAGGTCAGGTTATTTCCATTAAAGATCATGCATTTACTTCCTACGTACTGAAAATGCCTCAAATCCGTTCAGATTGTGTATTCTTATGGGTCAAATAGAGTCTGCAAGCTTAGTGCTCCTTCTCTCAATCACTGTGAGGTTATTTCATGATTTTATCTTCAAGATAGTTTTTTATTTTTATTTTCATTTTTAGCTTCCTCTACTGTGTTTGGCACTGTAAAGTTGTTGTTTTGTACTGATGTTTCAGTTGTATATTATTTACATGAATTGTGATCCTTTCTGCTTGTTATGTCTTCTCAGAAGTGTTGATTTATCAATCAAAAGCATGTTATTTTAGAAGGTTGTGTATGTAAATCAGTATTAGGGTGTGGGCCTCTGGAGCTCAGATACGAGGCATGAGCTTGGTTAGGGGGGTTAAACATCCAGAGACTTGGCCAAAGCCCATTCCCAGATATTCATTGTACTTATACTTCAACTGACCGCTCCAGACACTGCTTCGGTTTGGCCCAGTCCCCCAACACTCATCTCCAGCCATCAACCATTTCTAAAGTGTTCATATGATGTGGCTGTTTTTCATCATCTGTGTGGACTAGGATCCTGTTTATTTCTGTTTAGGATTCTGTTTTGGTACCAAACAGTGAATGATTTATGTGTGATATATGTGTGTGTTCTAATATCCTTTGGTGCGTATAATATGCGTGTATTATATTTATGTTGATTAAATTATGTTGTTAAATTAGGAATGAATGATATGATCTATGTTTTGTGTGCCTTGTTTAGGTGCTTGTGTGGTGTACAGTTACTAATAAGGGGTGTTTGTGTTGGGGTGGGTTCAGTGATGGTAAATTGATGCCAATAGTGTGTTGCTCCAAGGTTTCTGATGGTTAGGTTTAGATACAGTTTGAGTTACCATCCTAATCAGACACAGAAGCATATTAAAAAATCAGATCCTGATATTGAATTGAGAGAAAAAGGCTAGAAAGGAAAAGACTGGAGTAAAAGAACCATGCACAGTAACTCACAACACTGAAAGTTTAATTTAGGCCTCTTGGTATAAGGAGTCCCGGTGTTTGATCCGCTGTTTCTCCATCTTTAGTCTATCCAGGAGAGACCAAAGTGGCTTGGCCTGGAGTCCAGTGACCCTGAGGGCAGGCAGGCTGTGTGCCAAAATATGCTGCAGCAGTTTCTATACATTACACAGACTCTTGGTACACTCTCACACGGAGCTCATTCTTCGTCTGGCCTATGTATTGCCTACAACACTTTATGCAAAAGGTCATATATACACAGTTGACCATTTGGGGGGGACAGAGTTTCTTTAAGCTCAAATATTTGTTTCACAGATCTGTTTCTAACCCAGTGCAGTGAAACATAACCTACTCTGCCCTTGGGTGAGTGAATTGAATCGATTTATACTGAAAAAAAATGAATAAATAAGCTTTCATTGATGTATGGTTGTTAGGATAGGACAATATTTGGCTGAGATACAACTATTTGAAAATCTGGAATCTGAGGGTACAAAAAAAATCTAAATATTGAGAAATACCTTTAAAGTTGTTCAAATGAAGTTCTTAGCAATGCATATTACTAATCAAAAATTTAAGTTTTGATATATGTACAGTAGGAAATGTACAAAAGATATTTTCTTAATATCCTAATGATTTTTGGCATAAAAGAAAAATTGATAATTTTGACCCATACAATGTATTGTTGGCTATTGCTACAAATATACCTGTGTTACTTATGACTGCTTTTGTGCTCCAGGGACACATTTGGGCCTCACTTACGAAACGAACATACGACAAAAACTTGGGCGTACGTTCGTTTCAATGCAAAATTTGGAATTGATCAATATCGACGTGAGCAGTGGCTAGGATCAAATCTCATGTCTGGTCTCAGCTTGTGTACACAAGTTTTTTTAGCCTAAACTTACACGCAGCATATACATCTGGTGGAGAAAGAATGACAGCATTTTGTTCATTTGGGTTATTTTCCTGACCGACAACTGAAGCTCATCAGTCAATCAGTAAGGATTGACTGGATTGACAACCAGTAAGATTAGAATGTTCTTTTGTTTTTTTATTTAAATTCAAGGCTTTAGCTTTATATGCACAAATAGCAGCGTAAACTACAAACCATGAGGATTCACACATCGTCACATCACGCACCTCCAGCGCTTAACGGAGAAAAACTGAAATTAAGTCTATAAAAGGAATAAAATAAATAGGACCACACTAAATATACAATAGTCTATAATATAATTAACAGATCAACAAAAGAAAAAAACTGTGCAACAAGTATAGGCTACGCTCGTTTTGTGACACTCTTAATGCATTTTATTTCTGTATATTTTTATTTTATTAAACCCATCTGATCACACAGGTGCCTCACGCACACAAACAACATTAGTTCTAGCGTTGCTTGACATTTCAGCTATTCATCATCAAACTAAAATGCAGTCAACCAAATTACACTGTTTATTTTCAAATATTTTAAAAATAAAAATCAGCGCCCAAACAAACTTTTTGCGCATGTGAAGGATTTTATATGATATTAGAACATGAGTAAAGTATAAAGCCTTATTTAGGCTACATAATGAATAATAGTTTTGCAACTAAAATGTTACAAATATGGCAAAAATGGAAACATTTGGATTCTTGTGGAATGAGACAGGCTCGTGAGCCCAATGCCGTTTCAGTTTTGCTTGATGATTGTATGCTGTTTGCGAATATAGCCTAATTTGTGTTTTATTTTATAGTTTAATATGTAATTTTAGAAAAAATTATAATTTTTCATTCTTGTTCTGTTCTGAATACTGTTAAATTTAATATATTTGTTGTAGAGTGAGGGGAACTAAATAGGCTATTTATATTTACCAGTATTTTAATATACATATAAATTACATAAATTAACGTAGCCTACTGTTTGGAATCACAAGGTTAACAGGTATTTTTGTAGTAAGATAAATTTCTCTATAATGATATCTTCCTCTTTTTGACCGGTTTGGTTTCTCCGTGTTGTAAACTCTAGGGGCAAAGCTTCTAAACCGGGGTGTTTTTAGAGGCATGATATTCAAACGACGATTGTTTTCTGCCGCCACATTTATCAACCTGCGATCATTCGTACGATGAGATTGGCAGCATACGAATGTTTCATGAATCACATGTGAACTCTGTCGTAAGTTGATTTGTGCGCTTGGATCTGCGCTCGTTTCTAGATGCATCAATAAAACAGAAACAGATGAGATTTTATCTATGTACTGTTTTCTATTTTCTTTAAAGTATAACTGCACCGGTCAGTGCCATGTTTAGCTTTAAAACTAACCTGGTTATCTGTTGAATTGATGAACTCTATTATCATATCTCTGAAAACCTCAAGTGTTAGATGTACTTATACAACTTTACTTTAGACAAAGTTTTGATTAAAAACTAAGCAGAGCAGACAAACAAGTAAAGATTATGTGTTTATTTTAAAGTGTAATTACGGATATAATCAGTTAAATTAATTAGATTCTTTGTTGAAAACTGGTGACTTTGCTGGACTGCCTTGTGGATATAAAGTGGTTTTCAAATAACTTCCTCAGCACAACAATAACAAAACTGAAATAATGAGTTAATAACAGTTTGTTCTAGGATCCAGTTTAAGAGATTTTAATTTGTTTTTAAAGTCCTCAGTGATTAAGTCCTATCATATACTAAAGATGTCATCTTCCCTCACTCCTCCAGCAGATCTTAAAGATGTTCTGATGAAGATTTCGTCTCACATTAAAGACTGATAGAGCTTTTTCAGTCACTGGTCCTCCTCATCTATGTAATCAGCTCTCTTCACATCCACCTCGGATAAATCTAGACTTAAACACATCTCTATTCTCTGCTGTTTTACAGTATTTCTTTTATATTGTTTGATATTATTTATGCTTGTGTCGTAATTGACCTTGTTCAGCACTGAAATCCTAACTGACACATATTAAAGATTAAATAATGAAGCTATGATTTTAATTTATCTCATTAATTCACCTTTTAATGTGGAAACCCATCACTGTCAAACATTACACAATGCTATAAATATCTTACATACACTTCTGACGTTCAAAGCCTATACTGTAGTCACAAACTTGTAAAACTACTTCTAGTTCAGTTTCCTGAGAACAAACCTTTCATTTTAACTGATCAGATGAGAGTTTAGATAACTGACTGTCATTCCTCTCATTCTGCTAGAAGTGAAAGAAATTTGAGATCTGCTGTTCAACACAACAGCTCAGAGGAAGCAGAAAGATCTACACACAAAATTTGAGGTAAGTGTTTCATCTTTCTTTCGTTGTTTGAGTGTCGTCTCATGATGTCTCATTGATCAGTTCCTGCTTCTTTAATGCTGCGCTGAAGCTATTTTGATGGTTTTATATAAAGCTCTTCGTGTGGTGATCAAACATGATCAAGTGTGTCTTTGTCAGTGAATCACAGAAAGCTGCTCGTTCTGATATTGTTGTTCACATTCTGTGAAATCACTTTCTCATTTTCATTAGTGAGTCTGTGATGCTCAAACAGTATTTATTTTATCATGCACTATTCACTCTTTGAGAGAGAAACTTTCACTCAACAGTTTTGATGTAATACTGTGTCTGTGTGATGAACTCAGACTCTTTCAATGAAACAATGTAAAACTGTAAAACTGTAACTTGAATGCAATGTAAGTCGCTTTGGATAAAAGCGTCTGCTAAATGCATAAATGTAAATGTAAATGTAAACAAGCTGAATTTCTACTTCATTAACCTATTCACTTCAGTTCACTGTAAGAGTTACAGAAATATAAATACAGAAAACTCCCTCTGCAATAATAGTGTCCATGAATATAGCTCGTTCACTTTTAAATGCAGATCTGTGATATATGGGATTGGAAAAGTAGCTTTATAATCATAGTAATAATTTATAATGAATTCACACATAATCCGTGAGTGACATAATCATGCATGTGTTTAGAGACGTTCATCTGGAGTAATTTAACCCTGAAACACAATCAGAGACATAAATCTGCTTTCTGTAAACCCCTCCAGCTCTAAACAGAGTCAAGTTCAAGTTCAAGTTCAAGTTGAGCTTTATTGTCATTCCGCTACATGTGGGGACATGCAGTAGAACGAAATGTCGTGCCTCACAGGACCACGGTGCTACATAAATACAGACATACAACAATGAAGTAAAACACTATAAACCTATACACAGACTAACCTACTGACAGATGTTGACTAAGTTTACTATATACAAATGTTTACCCTGTACAACTAAGATAAAGATAAAAAATACAAACTATACAAACTATGCGAATGCTTCACATAAATACTGTACATGTGCAGAGAGAAACATTGTGAGTCAAGCAGCTGGCTGGGGAACAGTATAAGATGATTTGTAGTGGTGCATGAGCATGTAAACATACATATACATATACAGTATTAGTCTTTTGTGGGATTGTGTACATATAGCAATGTAAGAAAAGTGTCTAGTGCAGAGGAGAGTGTGTTACTACAGGTGGTTTGTACGGGCCCACTCACCTGTGTGTAGCACACTTGAATTGCACAAAAAAAAAGTTCACAGTATTTTTCTTTGATGAGGTAAGGTTGGGGGGGGGGTTGGAGGGGGGGGGGGGGGGTCCATGTTTCAGGAGGTAGGGGGGGTTGCATGGGGTTTCAGAAGGGGGGGTGGGGTGATCTGAGTTCAGGGCTCTCACAGCCTGGGGGAAAAAGCTGTTGAGCAGTCTGGCGGAGCGGGCTCTGATGCTCCGGTACCGTCTTCCTGATGGTAGGAGCTGGAAGAGACTGTGGGAGGGGTGGGTGGGGTCCTTCACGATGCTGTTGGTTTTGCTGGAGCATCGTGCAAGGAAAATGTCCAGGATGGATGGGAGAGGGGCACCGATGATCTTTGCAGCCATGTTCACTGTCCGCTGGAGGGTCTTGCGGTCAGAAGCACTGCAGTTCCCGTACCAGACAGTGATGCAGCTGGTCAGCACACTCTCAATGGTGCCCCTGTAGAATGTGGTGAGGATGGGTGGTGGGAGACTTGCTCTTTTCAGACGGCGGAGAAAGTGTAGGCGCTGTTGTGCTTTCTTGGAGAGTGACATGGTGTTGGTGGTCCAGGTGAGATCCTCCGTGATGTGCACCCCAGGAATTTAGTGCTGCTGACTCTCTCCACAGTCGAGCTGTCGATGGTCAGTGGGGTGTGGTCAGTGAAGTTCCTCCTCCTGAAGTCCATCACAACCTCCTTTGTCTTCTCCACATTTAGGGACAGATTGTTGGCGCCACACCATTCAGCCAGCTGTGCCACTTCCTCTCTGTAGTGCGTTTCATCGTTGTTGCTGATGAGACCTACCACTGTTGTGTCATCAGCAAACTTGATGATGTGGTTGGAGCTGAACTTGGCAGTGCAGTCATGGGTCAGCAGCGTGAAGAGCAGCGGGCTAAGCACACAGCCTTGTGGGGCACCTGTGCTTAGTGTGGTAGTGCTCGAGGTGTTGTGGCCGACACGGACTGACTGAGGTCTTCCGGTTAAAAAGTCCAGGATCCAATTACAGAGGGAATTGTTAAGGCCCAGCAGGTTTAGTTTGTTTATGAGCTGTTGTGGGATTATTGTGTTGAATGCCGAGCTGAAGTCAATGAACAGCATTCTAACATAGGAGTCTTTGTTTTCTAGGTGGGTGAGAGCCAGCTGGAGGGTAGAGGAAATTGCATCGTCCGTAGAGCGGTTTGGACGGTATGCAAACTGGAGCGGATCGAGTGTGTTGGGGAGGCTGTTTTTGATTTTTTGCATGACTAACCTCTCAAAGCACTTCATCATGATTGGGGTCAGTGCTATGGGACGGTAGTCGTTTAAACAGGACACAGGTGATGTTCATTTCATTTCAAACCGGTTTCATTTGTTTTCCTGAAACGGTCCTGGTTATACTGGTTAGTCTGGTTCTGATGATGAACATATTTCTGCAGTGCTGACAAACTCACCAGCTGAACTAATACAGCAAATAATTTCTCTTTTCCCCTCAAATACAGTAAACAGAAATATTAGAAGGATGATCATTTCACCATGTTTCACCATGTTTTACTATGATGAGCTGCTGTGCTTCACAATGAAAAACTGTAGATCAGTTAAATGCTGTTAAACTGCAGTACATCAGTAGTAAACTACAGTTCAGTATAATAGTGTACAGTATAACTCTCTTTCACTTCACGCAGACACACACATGAGAGAAAACGAGTTCTTGAGTCAAACACACAGCAGAGCTTCACTCTTCATCCTCATGATCACGCTGAGTCTAGTGTCCTCACCATACTGGACTTTATAACTTCAGTGCAATACCTGGATATCACAGCAAGAGCATAACATCTGAACTCTATCTAAATAAGAAGTTTTGTACATTTACATTCTTTACATTGTACAAGTTTAATGATGTCTTGACCCATTAGACATTGTTTTAGCTCAGAGTATAGCTTGGGGTTTCTCCTCTCATATACATAAATCAACATGTTATCTTCTTAGTCACATGCTCCCAAACTTTCCCACTCTTGCAGAGTATAATTGACTACTATAACAACATGATCAGTTTTTACCGAGAATTGACTGGTTTCACTGTCTTAGGCATGAATTATCAATCACACCATAACAGACACAAATATAAACCTATAAACTATTCAATAGTTTTTCAACAGGACGTAAACAATGAGTGATTAGAACATGATAGTCTAATGCGTGGGTTACAAACATGACATGGACTTATGCAATGGAATGGTGTTTGGTTTTAAGTCCTCTTAGCATGATTTTGGGATGATCTGATGTGTTTTATATCAGTAAAGGCAGTCTCTGTGCTAATCAGTAAGTGGTGAAGGAATTCAAGGATGAGGTCAAAGGTCTCAGAGGGAGTCTCAGTCTGGATTCTCTCTACTGGAAATGAAATCAACCCCTCTACGGTGTTCACTCGTGATTTTACTCGTGAGAGTCACCATGTGTTCTCTTTTAGACTAATAATCTGGGGTTAAAGTTAACGATGTTGGAGGGGCTTTCCTGGTGTTGTTTGTTCAAAGCTGTGAGGAATTAGTTAGTTTGTTAGACTTTCTTCAGGATTCACTCATGGTCAAAAAAATAAAGTGAAGCGCATGGCAGCACAGGGTGCCAGACGTTTACCATTAATGTAAATAAAGGTTAAAAATTATCTTTTTAAAAGCTATCAATAAGTGGCAGAAGTGGCTGCCAAACAAAAACTGCAAAATTAAGGTAAAATGTCCTAATTTATATCCTAATTTTTCAAAAACTTTTACAAAAAAAAAAAACACTTACTTTACAGGTATTGGCTGAATTATCACTGTGAAACACTCTCTTTCCAATGTTTTTTTTTTTATTTTTTTTAACCATTAGTTAATAACAGCACACGTGCTTGAGCTAATGTAAATATCACAGTTACTGCCTTTAAATAAAGCAACATGCAGCATAACATCAGTGTTTCTTGGTCTTCTCCTGGACTGAAGCACAGACTCTACTCTTCAGCACAATGATAACCCACAAAACACAGACAACAGAAACCCTTTAAATCCCAACAGAACATTACACACTAACAGATCTCTCTAGATCTCAGCAACTTCACTTATTACAAACCAGTCTGACTTATTATCTTTCATACAAAACTTCTTATTAAGAATTAACAGAGGTTTAGATGTTGATGTTTTATTGACAATAATAAAGTTTGAAGTCACCATTGTTGAGATAAGTGTTTGATTTAGTTTCCTCTGGTTACAGTAACTGGTTTGTAAAGGATATTTGTTATAGCAAAACATGCTAGAGAAATTCTGATCAGATGAATTTAGTAACGTATTGATGATGAATATCTGAGTGTCATTACAAGACTGCTGTAAATAATGCTAAACTAACAGCTAATATACTCGGACATTAAACTCCTGAATCAGGCCACTATATGATGATTAAATCATCATCATCAATAAGTAAGCAAATTCATCTGAGCAGATTTTCTCTCACAAGTTCTGCTATAATAAATATGCTTTAGAAACACACAGTTACAGCAGCCAGAGAAAAACTATAGTTAAGAAGTTCAGAGTCAAGAGCCCAACTAAAGCAAACGCTTATGTAAAAGATTATTAACGCTTACTTTAATTTTAAATTGAATTTTAGCTTTACGGAATTAAATCTTAAAATTAGGGTTGATTTGATTGAATTGATATTGATCGAAAACATCTAATTTATGACACAGGATCTTATCATTTTGATGATCATCCAGTGAATCGTTAAAATCAGTATATCCTAGCAATTCTGTTTATTTCGTGGCCTTTATAATATACGTATTCATTGTAATAATTAAGAAGACATGGTTGGGTAAATTTATGAGCACAGGTAACGTGATCTTTGGCAAATAGTTTAGACTTGAAAATCACATAGCACAAGACAAAAGATATCTTTATAAATGAATCAAAGTTTATTTGCTATTCTACTAACCTAGGATTAGGGATGTAACGGTATGAAAATTTCTTATCACGATTATAGTGACAGAAATTATCACGGTTATCAGTATTATCACGGTATTGTTCAAATGTGCTGGAGATAAATCACTTTACCAAGTTTTATATTTAAAAATCAACAAACAACAAATAAAATGACTTTTTGTTTGCATAATCACTAAAACAGTAATGTTACCAATGATGTCCGGATTTTAAATGACAACTTGACTGACGACAGTTTAATAGCATGTTCAAATATCTAATGTAAATGTTCAAATAAAGCTTTGAAAAAGTTTCATAAAAATGTAAACCTCACATTTCAGCCTTTAAATAAAGAAAAGGGTTAAGTCAAAATGATAATTGATTAATAAATAATTACATGCAAGAGAGGTACCAGGGCACCTTGTCGCAAAAACTTTGATTTATTGCCCTCATAAAAATCCCACCCAGTAAGTGGCCCAATCCCTCCCACCCTCCATAACTGGACACCTGTTGTACACCCCCACCATCTAGATGAGGAATTGATTATCCAGTATGTTTAATGAATTTTTATGACTTGTGTGTGTTATGGGCCGTTGTTATGTGATTTAAACTTTAAATGGTGAAATCATGTTAAAGGGATGTTTTTATTAAAGGGTTTTTTTTCACATTGTGTAAAACGTGCGATGATTTGTTTTCTCACCTACAAGATGTGTTGTAGGGAAAAAAGGTTGTTAGGCAAAGCTAGAAAATAAAACATTAGTTTTCTTTTCTATCGTTTGACAGAGTTAAAGAAGAAGTGTTTTATTCACAAAAAAGCAGCAAACACGTTCGTTAACATTAGAAATGCTGTCTTATCTTACCGTGTTTGTGAAATAAGTCTCTACAGTTTAAAAGTAAAAAAGAGCCTTAAAATAAACGAATATCGTTTGTTAAAACAAGGATATCCTGCAGTAGTCTGTCGTTACAATTTAGTCACGACAGTAAAAACGAGAAGAAAGAATCCCCGAGAGCCTAGAGCTGATCCGTCAGACATCTGCGCTCTGTAGCTGCCAGACTCCAAATGAGGTCCTGGAATCCCCGGGTGACCAAACCACGCCTACGGCCGTCCTCTAACAGAGGCGGTCCAAAGATTTAAAATAAAGTAATGTTTTTAACGTTAGAACGAACGTTATTTTAATAAATCTTTAGCAGTTCTTTAATTAATGAAAACCTTCTCACTTTTAAAACTGTTTTTCCTTTTAAACAAACAACTCTAGTTCATAGGAAAAACGTTGTTTTATTTTATTTGCTTAATTCGTCTAGTCCTTTAATAGATATTTGTTTTTGTCAAGTTAAGATATAACTTGACATTTAAAAATTAGCTTATACAAGTCTCCTTTTAAACAAAAAATCACTAATATACAAGGCTTTATTTTTATTTAATTATTCGTACTTAATTCAGTCAACCCTATTATTTACTCTCTGATTTTTGTTAAACTTAAGACATATTGCTATGACGGCGGTATAAAATAGATTTGGGGTACATCAGTTTTATTCCTAAACATAACCTCTGTTTTGTTTTATTTTATGCTTAATAACTTTATTTTACTCGTTGATTTGTCAATATTAACTTCCGACGTGGTATAACAGTTAAAAACGCACGTACGCGCGTACAAATATCTAACAGGACCGAAACCAACTGTTTTTTTTTGTTGTTTGTTTCATACGTGTAATAAAATCAACGTGGGATTTCTCTTTGATTTTCCATCCGTACCATCCGGTCTGTGGACGGCACGTTATCTATTAATTGAAACAGACAACAAAGAAATGCAAATATCACGGCTCACGTAGAGCATGAGAGCAGGATGTATCCGTGCGTCTGGCCTAGTGATTACTGACGCGTTCATATCAGATCAAGATGCTGTTGTAACTCATTGGCAATCTAACAAGTTTTTTGAAGTGGTCTGGCATGTACATTTTGTTAGAAGGTTAGTTAAAAACCGTAGATCAAAGGATAGACATTGTCGCTATTTTATGACATACAACTGCGTGTGTGAACATTGTCAAAAGATCGTCGGAATGGTTCACTGGATGGTCAACACGCACGCACGCACGCACGCACGCACGCACGCACGCACACTCACTCACTCCTACATTTAAACATTTAGACTTTTACAAAATAAATCTTTTAGAAGCACACCGGGCATATGATGAAAAACAGGTTGATTAAACAACGATATGACATTTGTTTTAACAAATACATTTTTAGATCGTTCAAACCTAAAACCATGATGCTCTAAACAAACCGAGGATTAGAAGTAGTCAAACGATCCTCTGATGAACGCAAGACGGTTACAGAGTCAGTCTTTATGAATTAGAGTTAAATTAGACTACGAGTTAGTCATCATAAGGTTGTTTGCAACAAAACTAATTCCTACAAATGTGTCACAGAAACATTACAGCAGTTTAGACTTTCTCTCGCACTTTAAAAATGGTTTTATTAAACGTGTGTTTAAATGCAGCATGTTTATTTTTACACTATAATGTTTTATTTTATTAAAATAAAAACAACAGGTCTATATAGGTTTATTTTACTAAGATATGATCAAATAATTGACAGAGGAAATAGTTCAAATAATCAATAAGTCCTACTTATCAAACCTATTGGATGTGTCTGACGGTTTGTGACAAATATCTTACTGATACAGATGTGTTAAGATGTTAAGTATGTGTGAAAGATGTGTAAAGTTCAATAGTACTGTTAAAAATAGTAATATTGTAAATTATTATACATTTTAAATGTGTAAAATCGTATATGTTTGTTTTTACTTTTTTGCTGTTAAGAAATGTTTTCATTTTAATCTAGCATGTAGTTAATATATATGTACTGTATAAGAACAATATACATTTTCACTTAAAACTTCTCTGTAAAATAATTACACCTACAGTTTAGACATGTTTAAAAAGTTTTAAAACATTGTGTGTCGCTAAAGCAAGTCATGATGTCTATTGTCTTTAAATTAAACTTTAGTTTTATTCTTTAAAATAGCCTGATGATAATGAAGTCAAGTGTTTTTCTCACACGAGTAGATAACTCTCTGGACATGTTTGTGACAAACAGGTCATTTTTTACTTCAGAAAAGTTTTTCAAATGTATGACTGAACTTTTCTCATTTGACAGACCCGCGATGTTTAACAGCCAGAGGGAATACAAGTTGTTTTCATGAAACCTTAATCGGTGTAAATTTCTCAACTAGAACACAAAACATGTACATTTTGACTATTTGACTCTTTTGTAAGTAGCATGGCATTTGAAAAGGTTTACCAAAAAATTAAAGCAGCGTCTGTGTTTTCAACATGAAAGAGCTGTACAAGGCTATTTCAACTATCATTGTCGTTTTTTTTTCGACCCTAACAAACTGGTAATGTAGTTTCTATGGTAAGTTTTACAATGTACAGTTCCCATACTATGTGCGTAAATAGCTGTGCTACAACATTTATGAATATTTTGAATGCCAACAGATTTTTGTTACGGATGGGGCACATCTAAGAATAATAATATTGTGTAAATTATATTTTTCTTACAACGATAGTTTTAGTCATATTAGCAAGACTTCAGATGGTCGTTCACAATTGTTTGTTGGACCGTGTGTGTGTTTTTAGGTGAAGACAACTCTTTGTGAGATGTCATCATAATAGGAATAAATGAAAATCAAGAAATTAAGTAACAGCCTTTTGTCTTTGAGATATTTATTTTAGTGCAAATGACCACACATGAAGCATCAACACGAAAATTAAGGCTTGCTGTCTTACCGTTAAAACTATTACAACTGAAACTATTGCACTGAAAGCTGTACATTCATTTAAGTTTGAGCATGTTAAATTTCCACACTCTTGTAAAGAGTATCGATACATTTCATCCACAATCATCCAAGAGACAAAATCACTAAGTATAGCAAGACAAGAAAATGTGTATAAAGCAGATAGAATTCAGGAAACCTAAACAATTGTGCAAGTTTATTAAACGAGGGTTTGTAAATGATGTTTTTACTCCGCTGGATTTAGTCATCTTGCTCAGATAGCAGACGACACAATTCACATTTCGTTTCTATGTCTGTATTGTTTTAAGACTCCACCACAAATTTATGCTAATCCTTGCATGGGAAAGCGTGCATGACGAGCACATACTTAATCATTTAAGAAAATCATTGAACATTTGACTACACTTTTTATTATATTGACAAACCGCCAATTCAAATTACTTCCCACGAGGCGTTTGTCCACAGAATCTTTTTCAACACCACGACATTAAAGAATGTTATCAGTCACTATCGCCAGCTTCTGCGACTCAAATTAAGCGACATCTCTGGTGTGCGTAAGCATGTACAATGGGTGCATGCGGTAAACATCTTTGTTTTTCCAATTCTGTCATATTTGTTAGATGTAATGTAAACAATATTTTGATAACTATGATGTTCCATGTTTTTGTAAAGGTTATAGAAAGAATTCAAACATAATCTTTACATAGGAATTATCTTTGCTCAAAGCGAATTGACTAAAATCGTTGAATTACGAAATGCAAAAGTGTATACATCATTTAAGAAAAAGCGCTATAATGTATACAGAAATCCTCCTCTTGATCTATTGTGACTGGCATTTTACTAAAGCATCCGATCAGGATTATGGATGAAGCGGTTAGACCTAAGGGTTAGAGAGTCGACCTCGTAATCCAAAGGTAATGTTCACGGCGGGGCGTGTGTCTGTGTGGGTGTGCGTGTGTGTTCACTGCTGGGGGTGTGTGGGCACTTTGGAGGGGTTTAAATGCAGAGCAGGAATTCCGAGTATGGATCATCATACGTGGCCGCATGTCACTTTCACTTCTTTTTGTTTTAGAAGTGAAAACAAAACTGAGCAGTTGGGGACACTTAATTTCTAGCGATTATCGTAAATTTGATTTCACAGATACTATTTAAACTAAACTTAGCTAGACAATGACAACTCCTTTAACTGAAAATTGAGTGTTTAATCTTATTATTATTATACATTACTGACACTCTATCCTCCAACTTGATACTGTTAAGTGGTTTGACACAATCTGTATTGTTAAAAGCGCTATATAAATAAAGGTGACTTGACTTGACTTGTTTAGGTCAATTATCTATCTATTTGATGTGAGACACCCATTAAGTTTAGACACGAAAATTAAGGCGTTCTGTTTTACACTTACAACTGAAACATATCTAACCATTGTGATCAAAGCTACATATTCACTAAGTTTGAGGTTGTACATAGTATTGAAAAGGCTACAGACACAAAATATCAAGGATTTTCATGTCACGAGTGTTTGCAGGAAAACATTATAAGATAATAAAAGGCTAGTCCTTCTACAAGAGATTGTTTTAACTGAGATTGTGACGTACTGTAGAGCTTTTTTCGAGTCTGTCTACAAAGAGGCCACGAGACACAAGCCCCTCGATCTTACTATTTCTCTGTTACGTGTATATCTATTTCATTTAGAACACAAAGTTGCACATTACAAGTTGAAGATAGTGTGGAAACAGTATTTTCTTTGCACACGTCTCTAAACATGACCTTAATAAATAAATCACAGATGTCATGTAGTTAATTCATTGAAAGGTGCATGTTTTTGACCGTTTTAGACGGTCTGCACCGGCACACAGACGCGTGTTTTAAGAATTCATCTGACCAAAAGGTTTGATCCTGGGGAAACAGCGGCTGTGTGTTGTCATGATTGTCTTCAGAATTGAACCGCTTTTATTTAAACAATGTAACATGAAGCTACTGTATTCAACAGCACAGTCCCTTGAAATATTGCAGTTTAGCTTTTTTTCCCTTCTAAATATCTAAACATGTATTTAGCTTAAATATTAGTAGAGAGAGGTTGGGCACGTTGTGTCAAAAACTTTGATTTATTTCCTCATAAAAATCACACCCAGTAAGTGGCCCAATCCCTCCCACCCCTCCATAACTGACCATCTGGTTTGTACACCTGTTGTACAACCCCACCCCACAGCTAGAGGAGGAATTGATTATTAGGTCCGCTGTGTTTAAGGAATTTTTATGACTTGTATGTGTGGGGGGCCGTTGTTATGTGATTTAAACTTTAAATGATGAAGTTGTGTTAAAGGGAAGTTTTTATTAAAGTGTTTTTTTCACATTGTGTAAAATGTGTAATGATTGTTTTTTTCCCCTACAAGACGTGTTGTAGGGAAAAGCACTGTTAGGCAAAGAAAATAAAACATTAGATACGTTCTATCGTTTGACAGAGAAGTGTTTTATTCACAAAAAGCAGCAAACGCGTACGTTAACACTAGAAATTGGGGTCTTATCTTACCGTGTTTGTGAAATAAGATCATACGTTTAAAAGTAGAAAAGAGCCTTAAAATAAACGAATATCAGAGCGGATTGTTCGTTAAAACAAGACTATCCTTGTCTGTCGTTACAAGTTAGTTTGACAGAGTTAAAGAAGAAATGGTGTCTTATCTCACCGTGTTGCAATTTAAAAAGTTAGCTTTTGTCACAAAAAGTAAAAAAGAGCCATCAGATAACCTCACACTGCAGTGTCAAAACTCGTCTGACGTTCGTTAAAACAACAGTATCTGGTAGTAGTCGAAATCTCCGTGGTAGTCTATCCTTACATTTAGCTAACTTACCTAGCGTTTGTCAGGACAGAAAAGTTAAAACAAAAGAAAAAGCCTCGAGCATTTCGTCCTGAGCCGTGATTTCGTCCGCACGCTGTGCTGTCAAACTCCGAATGAGGCCGGAGCGCTGCGGACCAAACCACGCCTGCGACCAGCCCCTAACACGGGTGGAGAGACCAACGCGAAGATTTAAATGTTAAAAGAATTAAAGTAATGTTGTAACATTAGAACAAACGTTATTTTAATAAATCTTTAGCATTTCTTAATTAATTAAACCGTGCAGCATTCATCCTAAAGCTTTTGCACTTTAAAATTAGGTTACACAAGTTGTTTTCCTTTTAAACAATCACCTCTAAACCGTAGGCTTTTATTTTATTAAGTTATTCACACTTAATTCAGTAATTCATATGATTTACTCTTTGATATTTGTCAAACTTAAGACTTCTGCCGTGCTATATAACCTTAAGAATCCTAATTAATTAAACATTCAACATTCATCCTAAACCTTTTGGACTTTAAAATTAGGTTACACACGTTTTTTACTTTTAAACATACACCTCTAATCCGCTGGAAAAATGTTGTTTGTTTTGTTTTATTTATTTTAGTTTAGTTATTCACACTTAATTCCTTTATTTTACTCTTTGAATTTGTCAATTTAAAACTTGCGACGTGGTATAACAGTTAAAACGCACGTATGCACCTACAAATATCTAACAGGGACAAAACCAGATGTTTTTGTTTCATACCGCGTAATGAACCAAGACAGGATTTCTCTTTGATCTTCTTGCCGTAAGACTTATCATTTGAAACAGAAGTACGACGTCTAAACTTTTACAACATCACACGAAATGTAAATGTTTCGTCTCACGCAGTGCGGTGAGACCAGAACGGTTCTGTGTGTCTGGACTTATGATTACTGATGCGTACATATCAGTTCAAGAGGTTGTTGTAAAGGCGTTTCTCTGGGTGCGTCTCATTTGCAATCTAAGGAGTTTTTGAGGCGGGGGGTTTGGCGTGTGAACTTTGTTAGAATGCCAGGTAAGAAGTTCACCGATCAAATCAACTCCATCGCATCTATTTTAAACGTTTTTATGGTCTGTGTCCCGTATCTGTGAACTCTGTCAAAGGTTTAGGTGAGGGTGGAAAGGATGTGTGTCCTAATGAGACTTTTTTATGACACAGCTGCTGAAGTTAAAAATTAGGTAAAGTTGGGAATCGTTTGTTTATAATGAATTTATAATCTATTCGAACGTGGCTTCAAACCGACGTTCAGGATGAGATGAGACCGATAAAGAAGAAGTCGATAACAACAAACTTAAATAAATAGAGATCCCCAAAGATGAATGTTTAATAAGATGATCTATTCTGTAGGGAAATGTTGTTTAACATAGTTCATTTTACTTAATTTTGTTATTTCTTTATCCGATCTCTAATAGGAACGAAACCAAATGTTTTTGCTTCATACCGCGTAATGAACCAAGACAGGATTTCTCTTTGATTTTGTTGCCGGAAGACTCCTTATCAGTTGAAACAGAAGTACAACGTCTAAACTTTTACAACATAACACGAAATGCAAGATATGCAAGGCTCACGCATCGCAATGAAACGAGAGAAGGTTTGAAGATGGTGTGCAGAATTTGTGACGCTGTGCTATAGGGTAGCCTATCGGTTAAAACACATTTGCGCAGCCTACAAATATTTAACTGGAATGAAAGCAAATGTTTTGTTTCATACCGCGTAATAAAATCAACACAGTATTCCTCTTTGATTTCTCGCCGTAACACTTGTGGTGTGTTATCCATCAGTTGAAACAGACGCACAACGTCTAAACTTTTACAACATACTAAGAAATGCAAATATCTCGTCTCGCGCAGTGCAACGAAAGGAGAACGGTGGCGATGGGTGTCTGGGATTAATGATTATGCGTTCATACCGTCATACTGTTTTTCAAAAGATTGTTTTATAATCGTAATCTAACGACTTTGGAGGGATCTGGCGATTTGAACGGTGGTGTTGTGTCAGACAAAGTTCAGTGATCAAAACAGATATTTCTTGTAAGATGTTCAGAATTCAAAGTATGTCCATTGCATCCTTTTTTTTTTTTACAACATTCACCTGCTAGTGCGGCGGGGAAGCGGTCCTGGTGAACTTTTTGCCTAAAGTTCAGTGATTAAAGGGCATCCATGTTAACCGTTTTATGGCATGCACCTGCTATTGTGAAATGTCAAAAGTTTAGGCAAGAGGGCACTGACCGGTCAAAGGATGAGTAGCTTTTTGAACCTTTTTTACGACACACATCTGGAGAACTTAACGTAGGAGGCATCTGGTGAAGTTAAAAGTTAGGTAAAGATTTACTTACAGAGATTCGTCTTTATGAATTAGACCTAAATTAGACAAAAAATTAGCTGTCGTGAGGATGTTTGCAACAAAAGTAGTTCTTAAACAAACTGCAACAAATGTCTCACGGAATCTTTACAACAAATTAGACTTTCTTTCTCACTTTAAAAGTGGTATTATTAACCGTGGGGTTTAAATGCTGCATTTTTTTAAATTATTTTTTATTAAAATAAAAACAACTGATCTACAGTGTATATAGGTTTATTTTTACTAAGATTTGATCAAATAACTGATATAAGAAACATGCAAATATTCGATAAGTCATCTTATCACCCCCAAACTGATGTGACTGATGGTTTGTGATGACATACGTATCTTACTGATACAAACGAGTTAAGATGTTAAAATATCTGTAAAAAATAGTTTAAAAAGTCATCTTTTTTAGCTTTCATGTAGGATTCGTGTCCGCACTCAAGTGGTTTTTGTGTAACAGAGTCCTGAGACAAATGAAAATAGAATGTGTGAAAGACTTTTCTCTTTAAGATATTTGTAATGACAGACTAAAAGCATTAGATTGATTAAAACAATTGAGTGTACGCATTTCTCTTGAATATGTATACAGTAACCAGTGAGTACATGAATCAGTATAAATACATATCCTCATAAATTCAGTGTGATTCTATCATATCAATCAATAAAAAAAAAAAAAAAAAAAAAAAAAATTAATTTATATGCCATACCTGACTTTCTCTTCAAAACACAATAAACTTTCTTACTACTTTTTAAATGTGTAGAACAACCATTTTTGGGAAGGGGAAACCCATATAGCGTTGTGTTTCTAAGTTAGGATGTTTGTAGTTAATCACATCTTTTACCTATTTTTTTTTCATTCGAACTCTCTTACGCGCACCCACAACTTTCTCAGACGAACCGCAAATTGCCAACAACATTCTTAAGTCTGTTTTATCATTCAGCTGTAGCTGAAACCCTATTACAGAGTTATTTTATGCATTATTCCAACTATAGATGCTGAAATAGATCATTAACCTGTTTAACTCTAAAAAAACGGTTTGACAAACAAGGGTACGCTCATAAAACAATCCCGGACCCAATTGAAAGCGTGCTAACAACAAGTACAATCATTGCAGAAAATGTATTATAGCACCGCAGTAAGATAAAACTCTGTATGTGCGATTGACCAACTTTTCAGATGTTCAACGTATTATTACAAGGATCTGTTTACCTAGTTTATGATGAAACTAGAAAATATAGGCGTGAGCTAACAAATGTTAAAAATACTGGTCGCGTTCAATTAGATGAAGACGTGCAGAGGTAGCGAACACAACAAACTTGTGGGGTCATGAAGCAAACCGTGTAACACAACGCACGTTCTCCAGAATGGTGCTGATGATGAGGTTCATAATTTCGCGATGAAGACGGACTGAATATTCAGATAGCAGATAGGACTGGCTGACTTTCTGCTAATATTTGATTTCAAGAACGCACAACCAAATCCTATTGCCATTTCACGAAATAACACAACAACGGGGTGCTCCATTTCAACATATACATGTCAAGTCTGTTTTACCATATCGTATACTTCTTATATATTTGTTTAGGCTAAATACGTTTTAACAATTCTTTTTCTTTTTGTTTTTACAAAGCTGTTAAGTTGAACGCGTGTAACTAATACCTCATTCAAATGTTGCTGGCCTTTCAGGTCAGCAAACTACAATACCCAGCATACACCTCAGACTACAAACAAACCCGTCGGGGTTCCATATCCCAAAATGGTCACACGTGACAGATCTCTAAATCGTCAGACTTCTGATTATACGCACGCTCAGATGCCGTATATAAAAAGACTCGCATTTCCACACTTTTTGCGAAGTATACGCTTCTTCCGCGTAGCGATGTTACAAACTTTTTGCGATCTCCGTTAGTGTTGCGAAGCCCGATCCGTTCGGTTCAACGAACCGGTTCAAAGAATCGATTCATCATCTCCTTAAGTCATATCGCTGTGATGTCACCGTATAATTATTTTCTAACAACTCAGGGTCGTTTTATATCAATGAAACGTTCAAATAAAGTTAACGGTGTGGAGGCGTCTTTTGTTCATTTAACCTGATGATGTTTGTGGTAGCGGTTTCATTCACAGATCCTTCATGTCAGATACGAGTCCCCATCGGTCCAATATCGAGCAGCCTACACATAAACGCTATGTTCTACATGTCTAAAGTATAAGTCTGTAGAAAGAATAAATCAGTCTTATAAACTCATTGATTTAGCTTAACAACTTTACAATATAATCTGCACGAGCGATACGCTCTTAAAAACGATAGTACACAAAATATGTGTAAAAGGATGGATAACATATTAACGTGATGTTTTGGTTTGCGTCTTACACGACTGCTCGTTACTTAAAGTTTTCATTAAGTTTTAATATAAAAGATAATAGACTGTTAACAATTTAGATGCTTTTATTATGAAATCGCACAAAGAACCGCTGAAGTACATACTGTTTGTTAACACGGAATTAATTGAAACAATAACCTACCATGTGCTCATTTAACCGCTTTATTTACATTATGCTGAATGTAAAACTCAAACAGAAACATTAAAACATTTCAAACTTGTCAAACAACCGTTTCAATACATTCCTCTTATGAAAACACTTAAATAGAGTACTGTCAAACAGAACGTTGTCTGCAAGTTCCCGACATGTAAATTACCAACAAGTTCTCAAAGAGAAACATACTTATACCGAGCTTGAAAATATGTTCAAAACACATAAATAGCCATCACGCATATAGTTCATGCATCGTTCTAACGCATTCTGCACGCCTTAAAACGATACATTCAATCAAAAACCTGTCCCAAAAGACAGACAGACAGACAGACAGACAGACAAAACCTCAACGATAGCAGAGATGGATCGAGAGGGAGGCCAAAATAATTATTCTTCGTCACAGTAACATACTCGGGGGTTCCGAGAAATGTGATATCCTTACTGTAGATTTTCTTAATATTCTTTATTCTAGTTATTATTTTCCTCTTATTCATAAACCTGCAAGAGTTAAGGAAAATTCAACAAATGAAGAAAATTAAAAAAAAAAAGTGAAGAAATTCAATCCGGTGTTTTATGTTCAGATTTGTCTGATCGTTTTCCGATATTGCATTATTCTGTAATTAGGGTTAACAGGGTTAAACTCTCAAAAGAAATACAGCAAAATAAGTGTTTTTTATTGTTCGATCAAATATGACAGTCCCTCTACAAGGCGGTGCTTAAGACTAAACAAACGATATTTCTTTTAGGACATCTTTCCGGTCTGTCTATACGATGTGTGTGTTCACAAGACAAACCGAGCACGAAAAGCGGGTGTTTGTGTCTTTCTGTTACCTATACAACTATTACGCTTCAGACTTTTCTAACTATTACACTTAAAGCTATGCATTTCACAGTGCGTACATAGATACGCATTTCTTTTGCGTATGTCTCTAAACAATAGTTAGGTAAACGACTTACAGTTGATAAATCATTTTAAGCGAAAGGCGGAATGATTAATATCTTTTTTTATTTTATTTTTTATTTTTTCTTCACTCTGGCCACACCGATGCTTTGATACCGGTGTTTTAGGTATGCGTCTTTTAGGTCTGATCCGGAAAACAGACGTCTTAATATTTTGTTCTTCTTTTTATGAAAACGTGCGGCAAGCAGTTTTTCGTCCTCATCTGCATTATACCGACACGTTTTAACATGTCATAAATTCCGATAGTTAGTTAGCAAATGCAACTGTTTATTACTGAGATAAGTCACATCAGAGCTGCGTTCTATTTTATATTTAACATTTTTTATCTACCTACATGTTTATCTGCGCTACTGTTCTAGGCCTCCTCACACTTTTGTGAGATATAAACCGCAAAGTTTTTCATAGCGTTACGCTTTGAAACCAGAACCGTTTTTTAAGTTTCCATGACTTTGTTCGCTCTTTCTGTTTGAATTTGTGTATTGCAGTTTCACCATCCTTATCTTATTTTCCCAACCTAATTGTAATTGTTAGGCCTTACGCTTTGTCTCGTTAGCACCTCTTTGTTCACATAAGTCAATATTTCTGCGAATTTGGTTGATTTAATAAAATATTGCGTCTTCATTCGAGACATTTACGTTATATTATTATATCATCCTAGTTTATATCAGATATACAAGATTGTTTCTTATTAATTATTATTAAATTGATAACAACAAACAAAAAATGTATCTTAGGCATGCCCAGCGTTTATGGCTTCCTGACGACAACACCGCCCTGTACGCCACGCAACAGGTTGAGGGTGGGTCCGAACGCTAAAACCAGTGACGACTGGCCTGATAAGCTCAGTTGCGGCGTTGCCACTAGGTTTGAAAGCGCAGACGGCGGTGTCGCTGTAAGAGCTTGTCAATTAAAACGTTATCTACATGGATCGACAGAATCAGCTTCAAGAATCCAATTCATCTGAGCCTGATGCACTCTGCAATTTTTCTACTAATAATGCTTCGTCGGATCTGAACCATAAACCAGAAACTGAAAGTGAAATTCCGCAGGACCGTCGTGGATTAAAACAGTCAATCAAGATTCTAGGAAACGGCGACAATGCTCTATATCGGTTAGGGGATAAAATGTATCTCTTGGAAAGAGTCGAATTCTGAAAAAGTCGTCTGTCGCCGAGCAAAGCTGATGGATCGTGACTGGAGTTCTGGCGATGCTGCGGTTGAGCAATTGGACTGCGACGCCGATACGGGAAAAATGTGTTTTGTAAAAGACGTCATAGACCCTATATTTAAACTACATTACAGGGGACAAATGATCGGCCTGATGCGTAAGATCATCGCCGCGGCGTGCGATCCAAATCACGATCGTACGGGAGATACCGTACGCGAAACAAATCTCAAGAATGAAATGAAAATTGTAAGAAGCCTGAAATATCCATGGCCTGATTTGACTAGCATGTTTCTCACCAGCAGAGAGCCGTTCTGAAAAACTTTGGATGTGATGTCTGAATGTGAGGATGAGATGGACATTAACGATGTTCTCCATCTCCATCTGTGTACGTCTGTAACAGATCTATGCACGTCGCTGTCTGCGAAAAATTTTGATTCTATGACATGCGAAATTGTTGCATCGCTGGTTGATTTTATATTTGAGCAAAACATGTTTGTCTGCAGAGATTTCCTTTTCTGGCTCGACCACATGTTTAATGTCGTTACTACTGTTTGTTTGTAAATTTGATAATTTTCTTCACTACTTCAATGTATGATTGTATACTCAACAATTATTGTTGAAATAAAAGGTTGACTCGCCTAACTCGTTATTCTGTTCTCTGACTTCATAAAAACGTCTTTATTTAAAATATTTAAATGTAATGATTTACGCGGTACAGATAGCAAGTTTTTTTGTTTGTTGTTATCAATTTAATAATAATTAATAAGAAACAATCTTGTATATCTGATATAAACTAGGATGATATAATAATATAACGTAAATGTCTCGAATGAAGACGCAATATTTTATTAAATCAACCAAATTCGCAGAAATATTGACTTATGTGAACAAAGAGGTGCTAACGAGACAAAGCGTAAGGCCTAACAATTACAATTAGGTTGGGAAAATAAGATAAGGATGGTGAAACTGCAATACACAAATTCAAACAGAAAGAGCGAACAAAGTCATGGAAACTTAAAAAACGGTTCTGGTTTCAAAGCGTAACGCTATGAAAAACTTTGCGGTTTATATCTCACAAAAGTGTGAGGAGGCCTAGAACAGTAGCGCAGATAAACATGTAGGTAGATAAAAAATGTTAAATATAAAATAGAACGCAGCTCTGATGTGACTTATCTCAGTAATAAACAGTTGCATTTGCTAACTAACTATCGGAATTTATGACATGTTAAAACGTGTCGGTATAATGCAGATGAGGACGAAAAACTGCTTGCCGCACGTTTTCATAAAAAGAAGAACAAAATATTAAGACGTCTGTTTTCCGGATCAGACCTAAAAGACGCATACCTAAAACACCGGTATCAAAGCATCGGTGTGGCCAGAGTGAAGAAAAAATAAAAAAATAAATAAAAAAAGATATTAATCATTCCGCCTTTCGCTTAAAATGATTTATCAACTGTAAGTCGTTTACCTAACTATTGTTTAGAGACATACGCAAAAGAAATGCGTATCTATGTACGCACTGTGAAATGCATAGCTTTAAGTGTAATAGTTAGAAAAGTCTGAAGCGTAATAGTTGTATAGGTAACAGAAAGACACAAACACCCGCTTTTCGTGCTCGGTTTGTCTTGTGAACACACACATCGTATAGACAGACCGGAAAGATGTCCTAAAAGAAATATCGTTTGTTTAGTCTTAAGCACCGCCTTGTAGAGGGACTGTCATATTTGATCGAACAATAAAAAACACTTATTTTGCTGTATTTCTTTTGAGAGTTTAACCCTGTTAACCCTAATTACAGAATAATGCAATATCGGAAAACGATCAGACAAATCTGAACATAAAACACCGGATTGAATTTCTTCACTTTTTTTTTTTAATTTTCTTCATTTGTTGAATTTTCCTTAACTCTTGCAGGTTTATGAATAAGAGGAAAATAATAACTAGAATAAAGAATATTAAGAAAATCTACAGTAAGGATATCACATTTCTCGGAACCCCCGAGTATGTTACTGTGACGAAGAATAATTATTTTGGCCTCCCTCTCGATCCATCTCGGCTATCGTTGAGGTTTTGTCTGTCTGTCTGTCTGTCTGTCTGTCTTTTGGGACAGGTTTTTGATTGAATGTATCGTTTTAAGGCGTGCAGAATGCGTTAGAACGATGCATGAACTATATGCGTGATGGCTATTTATGTGTTTTGAACATATTTTCAAGCTCGGTATAAGTGTGTTTCTCTTTGAGAACTTGTTGGTAATTTACATGTCGGGAACTTGCAGACAACGTTCTGTTTGACAGTACTCTATTTAAGTGTTTTCATAAGAGGAATGTATTGAAACGGTTGTTTGACAAGTTTGAAATGTTTTAATGTTTCTGTTTGAGTTTTACATTCAGCATAATGTAAATAAAGCGGTTAAATGAGCACATGGTAGGTTATTGTTTCAATTAATTCCGTGTTAACAAACAGTATGTACTTCAGCGGTTCTTTGTGCGATTTCATAATAAAAGCATCTAAATTGTTAACAGTCTATTATCTTTTATATTAAAACTTAATGAAAACTTTAAGTAACGAGCAGTCGTGTAAGACGCGAACCAAAACATCACGTTAATATGTTATCCATCCTTTTACACATATTTTGTGTGCTATCGTTTTTAAGAGCGTATCGCTCGTGCAGATTATATTGTAAAGTTGTTAAGCTAAATCAATGAGTTTATAAGACTGGTTTATTCTTTCTACAGACTTATACTTTAGACATGTAGAACATAGCATTTATGTGTAGGCTGCTCAATATTGGACCGATGGGGACTCGTATCTGACATGAAGGATCTGTGAATGAAACCGCTACCACAAACATCATCAGGTTAAATGAACAAAAGACGCCTCCACACCGTTAACTTTATTTGAACGTTTCATTGATATAAAACGACCCTGCGTTGTTAGAAAATAATTGTATGCCGACATCACAGCGATATGACTTAAGGAGATGATGAATCGATTCTTTGAACCGGTTCGTTGAACCGAACGGATCGGGCTTCGCAACACTAACGGAGATCGCAAAAAGTTTGTAACATCACTACGCGGAAGAAGCGTATACTTCGCAAAAAGTGTGGAAATGCGAGTCTTTTTATATAGGGCATCTGAGCGTGCGTATAATCAGAAGTCTGACGATTTAGAGATCTGTCACGTGTGACCATTTTGGGATATGGAACCCCGACGGCCTTGTTTGTAGTCTGAGGTGTATGCTGGGTATTGTAGTTCGCTGACCTGAAAGGCCAGCAACATTTGAATGAGGTATTAGTTACACGCGTTCAATTTAACAGCTTTGTAAAAACAAAAAGAAAAAGAATTGTTAAAACGTATTTAGCCTAAACAAATATATAAGAAGTATACGATATGGTAAAACAGACTTGACATGTATATGTTGAAATGGAGCACCCGTTGTTGTGTTATTTCGTGAAATGGCAATAGGATTTGGTTGTGCGTTCTTGAAATCAAATATTAGCAGAAAGTCAGCCAGTCCCATCTGCTATCTGAATATTCAGTCCGTCTTCATCGCGAAATTATGAACCTCATCATCAGCACCATTCTGGAGAACGTGCGTTGTGTTACACGGTTTGCTTCATGACCCCACAAGTTTGTTGTGTTCGCTACCTCTGCACGTCTTCATCTAATTGAACGCGACCAGTATTTTTAACATTTGTTAGCTCACGCCTATATTTTCTAGTTTCATCATAAACTAGGTAAACAGATCCTTGTAATAATACGTTGAACATCTGAAAAGTTGGTCAATCGCACATACAGAGTTTTATCTTACTGCGGTGCTATAATACATTTTCTGCAATGATTGTACTTGTTGTTAGCACGCTTTCAATTGGGTCCGGGATTGTTTTATGAGCGTACCCTTGTTTGTCAAACCGTTTTTTAGAGTTAAACAGGTTAATGATCTATTTCAGCATCTATAGTTGGAATAATGCATAAAATAACTCTGTAATAGGGTTTCAGCTACAGCTGAATGATAAAACAGACTTAAGAATGTTGTTGGCAATTTGCGGTTCGTCTGAGAAAGTTGTGGGTGCGCGTAAGAGAGTTTGAATGAAAAAAAAATAGGTAAAAGATGTGATTAACTACAAACTACAAACATCCTAACTTAGAAACACAACGCTATATGGGTTTCCCCTTCCCAAAAATGGTTGTTCTACACATTTAAAAAGTAGTAAGAAAGTTTATTGTGTTTTGAAGAGAAAGTCAGGTATGGCATATAAATTAATTTTTTTTTTTTTTTTTTTTTTTTTATTGATTGATATGATAGAATCACACTGAATTTATGAGGATATGTATTTATACTGATTCATGTACTCACTGGTTACTGTATACATATTCAAGAGAAATGCGTACACTCAATTGTTTTAATCAATCTAATGCTTTTAGTCTGTCATTACAAATATCTTAAAGAGAAAAGTCTTTCACACATTCTATTTTCATTTGTCTCAGGACTCTGTTACACAAAAACCACTTGAGTGCGGACACGAATCCTACATGAAAGCTAAAAAAGATGACTTTTTAAACTATTTTTTACAGATATTTTAACATCTTAACTCGTTTGTATCAGTAAGATACGTATGTCATCACAAACCATCAGTCACATCAGTTTGGGGGTGATAAGATGACTTATCGAATATTTGCATGTTTCTTATATCAGTTATTTGATCAAATCTTAGTAAAAATAAACCTATATACACTGTAGATCAGTTGTTTTTATTTTAATAAAAAATAATTTAAAAAAATGCAGCATTTAAACCCCACGGTTAATAATACCACTTTTAAGTGAGAAAGAAAGTCTAATTTGTTGTAAAGATTCCGTGAGACATTTGTTGCAGTTTGTTTAAGAACTACTTTTGTTGCAAACATCCTCACGACAGCTAATTTTTTGTCTAATTTAGGTCTAATTCATAAAGACGAATCTCTGTAAGTAAATCTTTACCTAACTTTTAACTTCACCAGATGCCTCCTACGTTAAGTTCTCCAGATGTGTGTCGTAAAAAAGGTTCAAAAAGCTACTCATCCTTTGACCGGTCAGTGCCCTCTTGCCTAAACTTTTGACATTTCACAATAGCAGGTGCATGCCATAAAACGGTTAACATGGATGCCCTTTGATCACTGAACTTTAGGCAAAAAGTTCACCAGGACCGCTTCCCCGCCGCACTAGCAGGTGAATGTTGTAAAAAAAAAAAGGATGCAATGGACATACTTTGAATTCTGAACATCTTACAAGAAATATCTGTTTTGATCACTGAACTTTGTCTGACACAACACCACCGTTCAAATCGCCAGATCCCTCCAAAGTCGTTAGATTACGATTATAAAACAATCTTTTGAAAAACAGTATGACGGTATGAACGCATAATCATTAATCCCAGACACCCATCGCCACCGTTCTCCTTTCGTTGCACTGCGCGAGACGAGATATTTGCATTTCTTAGTATGTTGTAAAAGTTTAGACGTTGTGCGTCTGTTTCAACTGATGGATAACACACCACAAGTGTTACGGCGAGAAATCAAAGAGGAATACTGTGTTGATTTTATTACGCGGTATGAAACAAAACATTTGCTTTCATTCCAGTTAAATATTTGTAGGCTGCGCAAATGTGTTTTAACCGATAGGCTACCCTATAGCACAGCGTCACAAATTCTGCACGCCATCTTCAAACCTTCTCTCGTTTCATTGCGATGCGTGAGCCTTGCATATCTTGCATTTCGTGTTATGTTGTAAAAGTTTAGACGTTGTACTTCTGTTTCAAATGATAAGTCTTACGGCAAGAAGATCAAAGAGAAATCCTGTCTTGGTTCATTACGCGGTATGAAACAAAAACATCTGGTTTTGTCCCTGTTAGATATTTGTAGGTGCATACGTGCATTTTAACTGTTATACCACATCGCAAGTTTTAAATTGACAAATTCAAAGAGTAAAATAAAGGAATTAAGTGTGAATAACTAAACTAAAATAAATAAAACAAAACAAACAACATTTTTCCAGCGGATTAGAGGTGTATGTTTAAAAGTAAAAAACGTGTGTAACCTAATTTTAAAGTCCAAAAGGTTTAGGATGAATGTTGAATGTTTAATTAATTAGGATTCTTAAGGTTATATAGCACGGCAGAAGTCTTAAGTTTGACAAATATCAAAGAGTAAATCATATGAATTACTGAATTAAGTGTGAATAACTAAATAAAATAAAAGCCTACGGTTTAGAGGTGATTGTTTAAAAGGAAAACAACTTGTGTAACCTAATTTTAAAGTGCAAAAGCTTTAGGATGAATGCTGCACGGTTTAATTAATTAAGAAATGCTAAAGATTTATTAAAATAACGTTTGTTCTAATGTTACAACATTACTTTAATTCTTTTAACATTTAAATCTTCGCGTTGGTCTCTCCACCCGTGTTAGGGGCTGGTCGTAGGCGTGGTTTGGTCCGCAGCGCTCCGGCCTCATTCGGAGTTTGACAGCACAGCGTGCGGACGAAATCACGACTCAGGACGAAATGCTCGAGGCTTTTTCTTTTGTTTTAACTTTTCTGTCCTGACAAACGCTAGGTAAGTTAGCTAAATGTAAGGATAGACTACCACGGAGATTTCGACTACTACCAGATACTGTTGTTTTAACGAACGTCAGACGAGTTTTGACACTGCAGTGTGAGGTTATCTGACGGCTCTTTTTTACTTTTTGTGACAAAAGCTAACTTTTTAAATTGCAACACGGTGAGATAAGACACCATTTCTTCTTTAACCTGTTAACCTGCACCCCCCATATTGGGAATCACAGCTGAAAATGACTAACTAACTTAAAATGGTAACAGTTCCTAACTTCAGTGTGCCACACACACAATTGTGGTGTCTTTGGAAAGAAGACCCTTTGGCCTTTACTATCCATCATCCAGAGTTGATAATGCTCAAAAATATAAAAAGTTATAGACACTGAAGTGCCTTGATAAAAATTGTACCACACTGAATTTTTTTTTAATTTCATTTAAAAATACATGAAATCAGTCCTGGAGCAATCCAGAAAAGTAATGGGTTGAAAGTCACATGTCTCATGAGTTTATATTTCAAATCTGAAGAAGATACCATGAAAAATGAGATTCATGCAGCCATTTTTCTAATCCCCCCCCCCCTCTGTTTGAGGAAAAATATTTACCAAATTATTGAAGGGTTCTACTACAAACTATTTAGTCATTATACATGCCACTGCAGTTTTTCAATTATAAAACAGTAGACAGAATCTTCGACATCGTATCAGTGATTTATTTGAGCACTAGAAAAATACCATAATAATAATTTTTGAGTGATGAAAAAAAAACAATAATAATAATAAAAAAGAATAACTTAAGTACATACTGATTTCCTGACATTCAGATGCTCTCCTGTGCTTACATTAGGTAATCACATGCTGACGATCATTCATACAGATGCAAATCCTACTGATGGCCGCCCAATATAGTCAATATTCACATTATAATGGCCTTTTATATAGACTGCATTCACACTGATATCTGTGAACAGTCAGTAATTACATGCTGATTATCAGCCATAGAGATGTTAATCATACTGATACAGGCACATTCTCCACAAAACACGCAAACATATATGAAAACTGCTGAAGAAGAAAAAAAAGAAATGTTTATTTGTGCTAAAAAGATCGCTAAGTTACGCCCCATCAGATGACAGGTGCGTCACAGCGTGCGTCATGCGCCGTCGCGAGGGAGCGCCAGAATTCAAATAATCAATCTTCCGTGTATCTTTGACTTTTTTTTTTTTTGGATGATTTCATTCTGTTTGGAACATTGTCTGCTACAAAATCATGCTGTTTTTTTACCACCAAGACGCTGTTTTTGAGCGTAATTTGTTCCATAACGGACACAAACAATAGCTCTCCCTCAAGAGATGAGACGTAAACAAAGGATTATCGATCTAAATTACAGCGTTGTTGTTTCTCTGGACTAAAAGTGCTCGATGGAATGTTGTTCCGTGGACCCTTATCTTTCACACTAAACCAGGATTTACAGCAGTGGATACGTTTGAGAGTCGTTATCAGGATGAATATGGTATGTACTGCGGGTTTTTTTTCTACATGTTTTGGTGTACTGCTTACACAAATTTAGCAAATACATTCCGTATAAGCTTTCTATCGAAAAACAGCGATCTGTCGTCGATGCTAGAGGCTTAGACCTTCAAAATGATATATAGTTTGTCAAGATTCATTTTGTCCTGTTTTACTTTATCTGTTTGAAAACAATGACATGTGCAAACAAAGAGCTCTCAGTGCGCCCGCGTCCTGGTGCAGGTTAACAGGTTAACTCTGTCAAACTAACTTGTAACGACAGACAAGGATAGTCTTGTTTTAACAAACAATCCGCTCTGATATTCGTTTATTTTAAGGCTCTTTTCTACTTTTAAACGTATGATCTTATTTCACAAACACGGTAAGATAAGACCCCAATTTCTAGTGTTAACGTACGTGTTTGCTGCTTTTTGTGAATAAAACACTTCTCTGTCAAACGATAGAACGTATCTAATGTTTTATTTTCTTTGCCTAACAGTGCTTTGCCCTACAACACGTCTTGTAGGGGAAAAAAACAATCATTACACGTTTTACACAATGTGAAAAAAACACTTTAATAAAAACTTCCCTTTAACACAACTTCATCATTTAAAGTTTAAATCACATAACAACGGCCCCCCACACACACAAGTCATACAAATTCATTAAACACAGCGGACCTAATAATCAATTCCTCCTCTAGCTGTGGGGTGGGGTTGTACAACAGGTGTACAAACCAGATGGCCAGTTATGGAGGGGTGGGAGGGATTGGGCCACTTACTGGGTGGGATTTTTATGAGGGCAATAAATCAAAGTTTTTGACACAACGTGCCCAACCTCTCTCTATTAGTTGTTAAGTGTTTACAAAGTTGTCATACCTGTTGTTGAATTTATAACATATATTTCACCAAACCTAGAGGACTGAAAATAGGTTTAGCATAAGATCGCATTTCAGCCGTTAGCCTGAGAATGCAAGACAACTGAGATTTCATTACTGTGATAATCTACAGAATGCGAAACAAGCTCGCAGTTACATTAGAGTTTTGGATTCTAGTTTATGTCGAATATTGTTTGTTACTGTTCCACAGGTTTAACACCTCATTACTTGAAGACACGTACTGTATAAATTATAAAGTTTTCCACCGTCTCTGAAACCAGATCGGAAAAATTAGCTTGACACTTAGTTGTAGTAGTATGAAAATCGTTGTGTTTTTATCTTTCTATGTTTTGTTTGTGTTGTAATGATCCGCGGTTTCATTTTTAACATCACAAATCGTATTGTATTGACATGTGTGATTGTAAAAGTCGTGTGTGAGTGTCTTGTTGTATTTTTATTTTTGTTTTTTGCAAACAGTACCGCTGTAATGTTAGCGACCTCTTTGGGTTCTTGGCTTCTCTTTGTTCACATTCGTCAATATTTATGTGAATTTGTGTGATTAAATGAAGTATTTAACAAAATTTTGGGGTAATGTGTGTGAATATAGAATGCCGCACAAGGCTCTTTGAAAATATTAGATCTTGAAATATACATGTAGCAGTCGGAATCATTTAAGATTAATAATAATAATACAATTAACACATTAACATTTTACAGGATATGTGAGTTCTTGGCTGTTTTGTACATTATTAAATTAAAATAATTCTATTAAACAGGGATGCATTTACCAGCAAGATCATTTAATGACTTGTTCAAAAGAAAACATAAGATTGTTTAAGAGATAATAATCTCACCGAATGTATCAAAGCATCCGATGTTTATGACCACTGAAGGCGCCATATCCTTGTTTTTTCACACCCCGCAGGCCCTACCTACGTGCAAAATTTGATATTCGCCCACATAGTTAACCGGAGAAGACATTTACGTTATATTATTAATACTATCCTAGTTTATATCAGATATAAGATACAAGATAATGTAATTTTCTTTTTTATTAAATTGTTTGAAATTAAAAAGATGATAACGAGTTGATTCAACCTTTTATTTCAACAATATATCGATGAACATACATTGAATTAGTGAAGAAAATGATCAAATCACCGTTACACACAGTGGTCTAGCCAGAAAAGAAAATCTCTGACGGCCAATACGTTTTTGTGTAAAATGAAATTGACCTGCGATTCAATAATTTCACATATCACGGATTCAAATTTTTTTGCAACCAGCGACGAGCATAAATCTGTTACACACGTACACAGACAGAGAACCTCGTGAATTCCTATATGATCCCTACGTTCAGTCATCATATCCAGAATTTCTCTGGTGGTTATACAGACCGGCTCTTTGCTGTAAATAAACATGCTAGTCAAATCAGGCCATGGGTTATTTTTTAGGCTTCTTACAAAGGCCATTTCATTCTTGAGATTTTTTACACGCTTGGTATCTTCCGTACAATCATGATTCGGATCGCAAGTATGTTCGATGACCGTTTGCATCAGTTTAATCATCTGTCCTCGGTAATGCGGCTTGTACGCAGTGTCTATGAAGTCAATTAAATGACATGTTTTCCCCGCGGGGCAGCCGCACCTCAGCTGATCATCCGTAGTTGCGGCAGAACTCCGGTCACGCTCCATCAGCTTTTGTGTAGCGTCAGACATCCTGTTCAGATTTCAAATCTCTCCAAGAGATAAACTTTGTTCCCTAAATGATTGTCGTCGATCCGGACTGTCCACTCCTTGTGCAATTTCAGCTTCAATTTCCGGTTATGGTTCAGATCCGTCGAAGCGTTATTAGTAGAAAAATTGCAGAGCTCAGACAAATTGGATTGTTGAAGTTGGTCCATATACTGTAGATAATGTTTTGATCAACAAGTTGTTGCAGTAGCTCCGTTGACCATGCTGTCAAGATCTAGGAAAGCCTGCGATAACTGCAGAGGACATCCACTCTTTGCTCCCAGGGGATGTAGCATAGCTGTAATCTTCTGTACATTCGAGCGAAATAAGGTGTTGGGGGAAAGATCTTGTTTCTACGTTTCGGATGTTGGTTGGTTAGTTGTTGAGATGGGTGTGTTGCACTCAATAGTGGAGGAGGGTGAAGCGGGCCTGGTTAGGGTTTTGCTTTGACCGGCGAAGCCTCGCATATGACACCAAAGAGAATTCTGTAATTTTCACTGAAAGATATTTTGATTAAAGATTATGAGATAACTCGATCATTTATTAGGATTTTGTTAAGACGTTGGCAATTTGTTTCAAGTAACGGTAATGGCTTGGGAAAACTTAATTCAATAGCCAATCATTAAACAATTAAACATACAGCATGTAACACATAGATGGGTGAGTAAACGCTGAAAAAGAAACATTACGACATCATTGTTCATGTTTGTTATACCGAATAGGCGAATATACTGAATACACATACTGATTATGTGGTTTAAAATAAATTTAACTTGACTGAAACAGCTCGTCTATCGCTGAAAAAATGGTGTTTAACACAGGTACGTCGCTTTGCTCGAAATATAGACTCTTTTTGCAGCATTCAAAAGGGTTGACCTCAGGTAGAGGCCAGTCTCGATCATACTCATCAGAGTCAGACTCATCGCTACTTTGAGACAAAAAGTTTGTTTCAGAGTTCTCCCGACGTTTATTTACCAGCATGAGATAATTTTGGTCATGAAGCGTTTTGTTCATACAGGATGATACGGATATGTAGTCTGGCGGCTTGCTTGCGTTATACCTCATGCCGGGAATTGCACCATCCCACTGGAAATTGTACCAAATTTTTTCATCCATAATAAAATTTCTCCAAATTTGATTGTAGAAGTATGTCCAGTCTATGGCGGGCAAAAGCAGGTAGGAGCATTCGGGTGTATATTCATCGTAAGATTCCAAAACGTAGAGTTTCACAATCTGCAACTCTTTGTCAAACACAAATCTCCCCACACGATCACAAGACACAGTGAAATCTTGTTTCACAATATCTTCATCTTCAACGAGAACCTTTCTTAGGCTCTTCCCTTGATTTTTCCTCGGTGCTAAAGTCAGCTCCTCGCTCATTTCAATAGAACTTTTTGGTAGCGTTACACACATCATTCTTCTAGATGTTTCAGGACTGTTTGGAACAACACCAGCCGTTGTAACAGGAGTCTACAATGCCTTCTCCGGTTAACTATGTGGCCGAATACCAAATTTTGCACGTAGGTAGGGCCTGCGGGTGTGAAAAAACAAGGATGTGGCGCCTTCAGTGGTCATAAACATCGGATGCTTTGATACATTCGGTGAGATTATTATCTCTTAAACAATCTTATGTTTTCTTTTGAACAAGTCATTAAATGATCTTGCTGGTAAATGCATCCCTGTTTAATAGAATTATTTTAATTTAATAATGTACAAAACAGCCAAGAACTCACATATCCTGTAAAATGTTAATGTGTTAATTGTATTATTATTATTATTAATCTTAAATGATTCCGACTGCTACATGTATATTTCAAGATCTAATATTTTCAAAGAGCCTTGTGCGGCATTCTATATTCACACACATTACCCCAAAATTTTGTTAAATACTTCATTTAATCACACAAATTCACATAAATATTGACGAATGTGAACAAAGAGAAGCCAAGAACCCAAAGAGGTCGCTAACATTACAGCGGTACTGTTTGCAAAAAACAAAAATAAAAATACAAGACACTCACACACGACTTTTACAATCACACATGTCAATACAATACGATTTGTGATGTTAAAAATGAAACCGCGGATCAGTACAACACAAACAAAACATAGAAAGATAAAAACACAACGATTTTCATACTACTACAACTAAGTGTCAAGCTAATTTTTCCGATCTGGTTTCAGAGACGGTGGAAAACTTTATAATTTATACAGTACGTGTCTTCAAGTAATGAGGTGTTAAACCTGTGGAACAGTAACAAACAATATTCGACATAAACTAGAATACAAAACTCTAATGTAACTGCGAGCTTGTTTCGCATTCTGTAGATTATCACAGTAATGAAATCTCAGTTGTCTTGCATTTTCAGGCTAACGGCTGAAATGCGAACTTATGCTAAACCTATTTTCAGTCCTCTAGGTTTGGTGAAATATATGTTATAAATTCAACAACAGGTATGACAACTAATATTTAAGCTAAATACATGTTTAGATATTTAGAAGGGAAAAAAGCTAAACTGCAATATTTCAAGGGACTGTGCTGTTGAATACAGTAGCTTCATGTTACATTGTTTAAATAAAAGCGGTTCAATTCTGAAGACAATCATGACAACACACTGCCGCTGTTTCCCCAGGATCAAACCTTTTGGTCAGATGAATTCTTAAAACACGCGTCTGTGTACCGGTGCAGACCATCTAAAACGGTCAAAAAAACATGCACCTTTCAATGAATTAACTACATGACATCTGTGATTTATTTATTAAGGTCATGTTTAGAGACGTGTGCAAAGAAAATACTGTTTCCACACTATCTTCAACTTGTAATGTGCAACTTTGTGTTCTAAATGAAATAGATATACACGTAACAGAGAAATAGTAAGATTGAGGGGATTGTGTCTCGTGGCCTCTTTGTAGACAGACCCGAAAAAAGCTCTACAGTACGTCACAATCTCAGTTAAAACAATCTCTTGTAGAAGGACTAGCCTTTTATTATCTTATAATGTTTTCCTGCAAACACTCGTGACATGAAAATCCTTGATATTTTGTATCTGTAGCCTTTTCAATACTATGTATTCAGTCCGGCTGGACTGAACCAGCGGGAACTCGGGACGGCACTTGCGTGGAGCAGCCACTGGAGGGCACTTGCGTGGAGCAGCCACTGGAGGGCACTTGCGTGGAGCAGCCACTGGAGGGCACTTGAGTGGAGCAGCCACTGGAGGGCACTTGCGTGGAGCAGCCACTGGAGGGCACTTGCGAGGAACAGGCTCGGGAAGGCACATGTGAGGAACAGCATCGGGAGGACACTTGCGTGGAGCAGCCACTGGAGGGCACTTGCATGGAGCAGCCACTGGAGGGCACTTGCGTGGTGCAGCCACTGGAGGGCACTTGCGTGGAGCAGCCACTGGAGGGCACTTGCGTGGAGCAGCCACTGGAGGGCACTTGCGAGGAACAGCCTCGGGAGGGCACTTGCGTGGAGCAGCCACTGGAGGGCACTTGCGAGGAACAGCCTCGGGAGGGCACATGCGAGGAACAGCCTCGGGAGGGCACATGCGAGGAACAGCCTCGGGAGGGCACATGCGAGGAACAGCCTCGGGAGAGCACTTGCTTGGGGCAGCCACTGGAGGGCACTTGCGAGGAACAGCCTCGGGAGGGCACTTGCGTGGAGCAGCCACTGGAGGGCACTTGCGTGGAGCAGCCACTGGAGGGCACTTGCGAGGAACAGGCTCGGGAAGGCACATGTGAGGAACAGCCTCGGGAGGACACTTGCGTGGAGCAGCCACTGGAGGGCACTTGCGTGGAGCAGCCACTGGAGGGCACTTGCGTGGAGCAGCCACTGGAGGGCACTTGCGTGGAGCAGCCACTGGAGGGCACTTGCGTGGAGCAGCCACTGGAGGGCACTTGCGTGGAGCAGCCACTGGAGGGCACTTGCGAGGAACAGCCTCGGGAGGGCACATGCGAGGAACAGCCTCGGGAGGGCACATGCGAGGAACAGCCTCGGGAGAGCACTTGCTTGGGGCAGCCACTGGAGGGCACTTGCGAGTAACAGCCTCGGGAGGGCACTTGCTTGGGGCAGCCACTGGAGGGCACATGCGAGGAACAGCCTCGGGAGGGCACTTGCGTGGAGCAGCCACTGGAGGGCACTTGCGAGGAACAGCCTCGGGAGGGCACTTGCTTGGGGCAGCCACTGGAGGGCACTTGCGAGGAACAGCCTCGGGAGCAAGCTCGGGGGAGAGGACAGGAGCCAGGAATCCAGAGGGAATAGCCTCATCCATAAGCTCCTGACTCCAAGCGGGCGGCAGCCCACACTCTACCGCGGCCGGCGAAACCCTCACAATCGCGGGCGGCGGTAGCATCATCGCCGCGGGCGACGGAACCATCTTCGTTGCGGGCAGCGGCATCATCATCGCCGTGGACGGCGGAATTATCATCGCCATGGACGGCGGAATTAACATCGGCATCTCGGGCGGCGGAACCATCATCGTCGCTTCAGGCGGCGGAACCATCATCGTCGCTCCGAGAGGCGGAATCATCATCCTCGCTTCGAGCGGCGGAACCATCATCGTCGCTTCAGGCGGCGGAACCATCATCGTCGCTCCGAGAGGCGGAATCATCATCCTCGCTTCGAGCGGCGGAACCATCATCGTCGCTTCAGGCGGCGGAACCATCATCGCCGATTCGAGGCGCGGAGTGATCCTTACCGCGGGCAGCAGCAGGCTGAGGATCCCCGAACTTCCCCTGCGGGGAACTAACATCAGCCGCTTCCCCATTGGTAAGTCTTCGGTTATGGTCGAGTCTTCTGTAACGGTACGCTGATCCAGGAACTCAGGAAAAACAAGGGTCTCGGGAAACTCGGAATACTTTAATAATATAAATGAACAAGTACACAGCATAAACCAAAATTACGTTAAGACTCGACAAACACAAGGGGAGAACTCAAGACTTATAAAGGACACACAGATGAGGAGCAGGTGGACATGATTAATTAAACACAGGTGAAAAGACTTAACGATAAATAATACTCAAGACAGGTGAATGTGATCAGTGACGGGGGAATACGGGCCATACTGTGACATCAAGTCAAGTCACCTTTATTTATATAGCGCTTTTAACAATACAGATTGTGTCAAACCACTTAACAGTATCAAGTTGGAGGATAGAGTGTCAGTAATGTATAATAATAATAAGATTAAACACTCAATTTTCAGTTAAAGGAGTTGTCATTGTCTAGCTAAGTTTAGTTTAAATAGTATCTGTGAAATCAAATTTACGATAATCGCTAGAAATTAAGTGTCCCCAACTGCTCAGTTTTGTTTTCACTTCTAAAACAAAAAGAAGTGAAAGTGACATGCGGCCACGTATGATGATCCATACTCGGAATTCGTGCTCTGCATTTAACCCCTCCAAAGTGCCCACACACCCCCAGCAGTGAACACACACGCACACCCACACAGACACACGCCCCGCCGTGAACATTACCTTTGGATTACGAGGCCGACTCTCTAACCCTTAGGTCTAACCGCTTCATCCATAATCCTGATCGGATGCTTTAGTAAAATGTCAGTCACAATAGATCAAGAGGAGGATTTCTGTATACATTATAGCGCTTTTTCTTAAATGATGTATACACTTTTGAATTTCGTAATTCAACGATTTTAGTCAATTCGCTTTGAGCAAAGATAATTCCTATGTAAAGATTATGTTTGAATTCTTTCTATAACCTTTACAAAAACATGGAACATCATAGTTATCAAAATATTGTTTACATTACATCTAACAAATATGACAGAATTGGAAAAACAAAGATGTTTACCGCATGCACACATTGTACATGCTTACGCACACCAGAGATGTCGCTTAAGTTGAGTCGCAGAAGCTGGCGATAGTGACTGATAACATTCTTTAATGTCGTGGTGTTGAAAAAGATTCTGTGGACAAACGCCTCGTGGGAAGTAATTTGAATTGGCGGTTTGTCAATATAATAAAAAGTGTAGTCAAATGTTCAAAGATTTTCTTAAATGATTAAGTATGTGCTCGTCATGCACGCTTTCCCATGCAAGGATTAGCATAAATTTGTGGTGGAGTCTTAAAACAATACAGACATAGAAACGAAATGTGAATTGTGTCGTCTGCTATCTGAGCAAGATGACTAAATCCAGCGGAGTAAAAACATCATTTACAAACCCTCGTTTAATAAACTTGCACAATTGTTTAGGTTTCCTGAATTCTATCTGCTTTATACACATTTTCTTGTCTTGCTATACTTAGTGATTTTGTCTCTTGGATGATTGTGGATGAAATGTGCAACTTTGTGTTCTAAATGAAATAGATATACACGTAACAGAGAAATAGTAAGATCGAGGGGCTTGTGTCTCGTGGCCTCTTTGTAGACAGACCCGAAAAAAGCTCTACAGTACGTCACAATCTCAGTTAAAACAATCTCTTGTAGAAGGACTAGCCTTTTATTATCTTATAATGTTTTCCTGCAAACACTCGTGACATGAAAATCCTTGATATTTTGTATCTGTAGCCTTTTCAATACTATGTACAACCTCAAACTTAGTGAATATGTAGCTTTGATCACAATGGTTAGATATGTTTCAGTTGTAAGTGTAAAACAGAACGTCTTAATTTTCGTGTCTAAACTTAATGGGTGTCTCACATTAAATAGATAGATAATTGACCTAAACAAGTCAAGTCAAGTCACCTTTATTTATATAGCGCTTTTAACAATACAGATTGTGTCAAACCACTTAACAGTATCAAGTTGGAGGATAGAGTGTCAGTAATGTATAATAATAATAAGATTAAACACTCAATTTTCAGTTAAAGGAGTTGTCATTGTCTAGCTAAGTTTAGTTTAAATAGTATCTGTGAAATCAAATTTACGATAATCGCTAGAAATTAAGTGTCCCCAACTGCTCAGTTTTGTTTTCACTTCTAAAACAAAAAGAAGTGAAAGTGACATGCGGCCACGTATGATGATCCATACTCGGAATTCGTGCTCTGCATTTAACCCCTCCAAAGTGCCCACACACCCCCAGCAGTGAACACACACGCACACCCACACAGACACACGCCCCGCCGTGAACATTACCTTTGGATTACGAGGCCGACTCTCTAACCCTTAGGTCTAACCGCTTCATCCATAATCCTGATCGGATGCTTTAGTAAAATGCCAGTCACAATAGATCAAGAGGAGGATTTCTGTATACATTATAGCGCTTTTTCTTAAATGATGTATACACTTTTGAATTTCGTAATTCAACGATTTTAGTCAATTCGCTTTGAGCAAAGATAATTCCTATGTAAAGATTATGTTTGAATTCTTTCTATAACCTTTACAAAAACATGGAACATCATAGTTATCAAAATATTGTTTACATTACATCTAACAAATATGACAGAATTGGAAAAACAAAGATGTTTACCGCATGCACACATTGTACATGCTTACGCACACCAGAGATGTCGCTTAAGTTGAGTCGCAGAAGCTGGCGATAGTGACTGATAACATTCTTTAATGTCGTGGTGTTGAAAAAGATTCTGTGGACAAACGCCTCGTGGGAAGTAATTTGAATTGGCGGTTTGTCAATATAATAAAAAGTGTAGTCAAATGTTCAAAGATTTTCTTAAATGATTAAGTATGTGCTCGTCATGCACGCTTTCCCATGCAAGGATTAGCATAAATTTGTGGTGGAGTCTTAAAACAATACAGACATAGAAACGAAATGTGAATTGTGTCGTCTGCTATCTGAGCAAGATGACTAAATCCAGCGGAGTAAAAACATCATTTACAAACCCTCGTTTAATAAACTTGCACAATTGTTTAGGTTTCCTGAATTCTATCTGCTTTATACACATTTTCTTGTCTTGCTATACTTAGTGATTTTGTCTCTTGGATGATTGTGGATGAAATGTGCAACTTTGTGTTCTAAATGAAATAGATATACACGTAACAGAGAAATAGTAAGATCGAGGGGCTTGTGTCTCGTGGCCTCTTTGTAGACAGACCCGAAAAAAGCTCTACAGTACGTCACAATCTCAGTTAAAACAATCTCTTGTAGAAGGACTAGCCTTTTATTATCTTATAATGTTTTCCTGCAAACACTCGTGACATGAAAATCCTTGATATTTTGTATCTGTAGCCTTTTCAATACTATGTACAACCTCAAACTTAGTGAATATGTAGCTTTGATCACAATGGTTAGATATGTTTCAGTTGTAAGTGTAAAACAGAACGTCTTAATTTTCGTGTCTAAACTTAATGGGTGTCTCACATTAAATAGATAGATAATTGACCTAAACAAGTCAAGTCAAGTCACCTTTATTTATATAGCGCTTTTAACAATACAGATTGTGTCAAAGCACTTAACAGTATCAAGTTGGAGGATAGAGTGTCAGTAATGTATAATAATAATAAGATTAAACACTCAATTTTCAGTTAAAGGAGTTGTCATTGTCTAGCTAAGTTTAGTTTAAATAGTATCTGTGAAATCAAATTTACGATAATCGCTAGAAATTAAGTGTCCCCAACTGCTCAGTTTTGTTTTCACTTCTTAAACAAAAAGAAGTGAAAGTGACATGCGGCCAAATTTAAACAGTTAAATAGAATATGATTATACATAAAATACAGTGCAGTCAGTTCGGACGTAGCACAGTGTTCATTCAACAAATGCACAGCTAAACAGATGAGTTTTCAGTCTGGATTTAAATGTGCCTAATGTTTTAGCACATCTGATCTCTTCTGGAAGCTGGTTCCAACTGCGGGCGGCATAATAGCTAAAAGCGGACTCCCCTTGTTTTGTGTGAACCCTTGGTATTTCTAACTGACTCGATCCTAATGATCTGAGTGGTCTGTTAGGTTTATATTCAGTGAGCATATCTGCAATGTATTTAGGTCCTAGGCCATTGAGTGACTTATAAACGAGTAAAAGTACTTTAAAATCAATCCTAAATGTAACTGGAAGCCAGTGTAAGGACCTGAGGACTGGTGTGATATGCTCAGATTTTCTGGTTCTAGTCAGAATCCTGGCAGCAGCGTTCTGGATGAGCTGCAGCTGTCTAATGGTCTTCTTTGGAAGGCCGGTGAGGAGACCATTACAATAATCCACCCTGCTGGTGATAAAGGCATGAACAAGTTTCTCCAAGCCGTGACTGGAAACAAAACATCTAATTCTTGCAATGTTTTTGAGATGATAGTATGCTGATTTAGTTACTGCTTTGACATGACTACTGAAGCTAAGGTCTGTCTCCAGAATCACCCCAAGATTTCTGACTTGATTTTTAGTTGTTTGACCCCTAGAGTCAAGGTATGCATTCACCTTGAGAACTTCATCTTTGTTTCCAAATGCAATGACTTCAGTTTTCTCCTTGTTTAGCTGAAGAAAGTTTTGGCACATCCAACTGTTAATTTCATCAATGCATTGGCAGAGGGAGTCAATGGGGCTATAGTCATTTGGAGATAAGGCCAGGTAGATCTGGGTATCATCAGCATAGCTGTGATAGGCAATTTGGTTTTTCCTCATTATCTGACTTAGTGGGAGCATATACAGGCTAAACAAGAGTGGTGCAAGAATTTAGCCTTGTGGGACTCCGCATGTCATGGACGTCCACTTAGACTTATGCTCTCCTATACTCACATAATAACCTCTCCCTTCTAAGTATGACCTGAACCATTTGAGTGCCAACCCAGAAAGCCCGACCCAGTTTTCCAGTCTCTCTAGAAGTATGTTATGATCGACAGTGTCAAACGCAGCACTAAGATCTAGCAGTACCAGCACTGATATTTTGCCAGAATCAGAATTAAAGCGAATATCATTTATTATCTTAATGAGTGCTGTCTCTGTGCTGTGATGCACACGGAAACCAGATTGAAAATTATCCAGGTATTCATTTGAGTTTAAGTAGTTGTTCAGCTGATTAAAAACTATCTTTTCAATAATCTTACCTATGAAAGGAAGATTTGATATTGGTCTATAGTTGCTCAACATGGTGCTATCAAGATTGCGCTTTTTCAGAAGGGGCTTAACAACTGCAGTTTTCAGGGAGTTTGGAAAAGTCCCAGAAAGAAGTGAGGTGTTCACCACTTCTAAGAGATCTACTTCCAAACTGTTAAGCACACTTTTGAAAAAAGATGTAGGAAGTGTGTCGAGATAGCAGGTTGACGATTTAAGATGCTGGACTATTTCTTCCAAAATATTGCTATCAATTGTTTCAAAAACAGACATAGTCACTTCTTTTTGAGATTGCTGTCGAATCTGTGTGACCTCTGTATTACAGGAAGATGTGCCAATCTCCTTTCTGATATTACTGATCTTCTCTGAAAAGAAGGAAGCAAACTCATTGCATTTGCTGTCGGAGAGCATTTCACTGGGAATCTGACTTGGGGGGTTTGTCAGTCTCTCAACAGTAGCAAAAAGAGTACGAGTGTTGTTTAAGTTACTGTTTATAAGGTTTGAGAAGAAGGTCTGTCTAGCTGTGGCTAGTTCCACATTGAAAGCATGAAGGCTGTCTTTATAGATGCTATAGTGAATTTCAAGTTTCGTCTTCCGCCACATCCGCTCAGCTTTTCTGCATTGCCTTTTCATACTCTGAACTGCTGTTGATTTTCTCCAAAATGATTTTTGTCTGCCTGTCTTCTTGCTGACCTTTATCGGAGCTATATCATCAATAACATTCTTAACTTTTGAGTTAAATGAATCCAGGAGAAGATCAACAGAGTCTGCAGAAATGCTTGGTGTTGAAGATATAGCCTCCATAAATAGCACACTAGTGTTCTCATTAATGCATCTCTTTCTGACAGAGACAGATTTAGATTCAGTGGTGACAGAGATCAGTATATCAAAGAAAATACAGAAGTGATCAGACAGTGCTACATCCTTAATAACAATGGATGAAATGTTTAGACCTCTACTGATGAGTAAATCTAGAGTGTGTCCACGATTGTGTGTTGGTCCATGCACATGCTGAATCAGGTCAAAAGTGTTTAAAACAGTTACAATTTCTTTTGTAGTTTTGATTTCAGCATTATCTATATGAATATTAAAATCCCCTGCAATAGCAAAACAGTCAAACTCTGAGGAAATCATTGATAACAGTTCTGTGAACTCTTCAATAAAGGCTGGAGAGTATTTTGGAGGCCTGTAGATGATGATAAACAGAATGCGTGGGGCACCTTTCAGCACAATACCTAGATATTCAAAAGACAAGTACTGACCAAATGACACTTGCTTGCATTGATAAACATCTTTAAATAGAGCAGCTACACCTCCACCTCTCCTAACAGTCCTGCAGACACTTATAAAATTAAAGTTAGGAGGGGCTGTTTCAGTGAGGACTGTTGCACTGCAGCTGTCTTCAAGCCATGTTTCATTTAGAAACATAAAATCCAGGTTGTTTGTGGTTATTAAATCATTGATCACAAATTATTTATTTTTTAGTGAGCGAATGTTTAAAAATGCTAACTTGATGGAATTACATTTTGTCTCTACAGCAATCTTAGATTGATGCATTACAGGCCGCAGTTTAGATGGGTCAGCCGTATGGCTTGAGAAGGCTTTAGACTTTCTATCACATGATAAAACAGAAATAGAGAAGGCTACAGGCATACTGGGTTCCCGCTTGTTTTGTAAACATTTGTGAATGTTGCTGTTAATAAAGCGGGGACCCGACACATATCACTGAGAGCTGTTATCAGTTGTTTTTGGTTCACCTACATCAGATGGAGGAGGGTTTGGGCCCTGGCGTTGTGGCAGCGGTCGGAGAGCTCTCACAGGAGGAGGGAGAGCTGGGCCTGCAGTCTTTGGTGGTTGGGGGGCCCGCCGTTTTTTTTGTTGATATCTGGGGGCTTGCAGAGAGTTTGGTCCCAGCATACACCAGTTCCTCCATTTTCTGTGAAAAGCTTAGAAGTGGAGATGCTGGAGAGAGGGATAGAGTGTCTGGTGAGCGGGGCTCTAGCTCTGGTGTTTCGGTGACTGTGATGTGTTGTCCTGGCTTCCCAGGCTGTTTTCCAGAAAGTCGTCCTTGGGTGTTGAATCTTGGAGCTGTTGTAATACGTCACAGTCTGCATGTGATGAGCTCTGTGGGCGGGGCTCAGCCGGGATGTCCATGAGCAATGCTTGTTTTGGCTGCGTGGCGTTATCAGTGTCCTTGTGGGATTCTTCAACCACATGATGACTCGGAAGCTGATATGAAGTCCTGTGGTCACTCATATTCTGTTCAGGTGAGTGTGTGAGTGGATTGGCACACACCACCGAAGGATGACGGAGGGAGAAAAAGAAATTGTCCTTTAGCACTCTTGTACCAAGTTTGTTTGGGTGGAGGCCATCCAGTTTAAACAGTTGTCTGTGGCCCCAGAAAATATTGAAGTTGTCGATGAAGTTGACTCCTTTTGTACTGCAGGTTCTTTGTAGCCATGTATTCAGCCCAAGCAACCGTGAAAACATGTTAGTTCCCCTTACTGGGAGTGGTCCACTGATGAATGACTGAACTTCAAGTCTTTGAAGTGTTTCAAAGAGTTCACTGAAATCTTGCTTAAGCAGTTCTGACTGCCCTTTCCGAATATCATTCTTCCCCACATGGATGAAGGTAAACCTTCGATGGAAGGTAAACCTTCGGCCCAGTCTGAGGTCCTGAGCGCTCTGGAGAAGGTTTTCATCCAGGATATCCCTGTACTTGGCCGCATTCATCTTTCCCTCGATTGCAACCAGTCGTCCTGTCCCTGCAGCTGAAAAACACCCCCACAGCATGATGCTGCCACCACCATGCTTCACTGTTGGGACTGTATTGGACAGGTGATGAGCAGTGCCTGGTTTTCTCCACACATACCGCTTAGAATTAAGGCCAAAAAGTTCTATCTTGGTCTCATCAGACCAGAGAATCCTTCAGGTGTTTTTTAGCAAACTCCATGCGGGCTTTCATGTGTCTTGCACTGAGGAGAGGCTTCCGTCGGGCCACTCTGCCATAAAGCCCCGACTGGTGGAGGGCTGCAGTGATGGTTGACTTTCTACAACTTTCTCCCATCTCCCGAATGCATCTCTGGAGCTCAGCCACAGTGATCTTTGGGTTCTTCTTTACCTCTCTCACCAAGGCTCTTCTCCCCTGATAGCTCAGTTTGGCCGGACGGCCAGCTCTAGGAAGGGTTCTGGTCATCCCAAACGTCTTCCATTTAAGGATTATGGAGGCCACTGTGCTCTTAGGAACCTTAAGTGCAGCAGAATTTTTTTTGTAACCTTGGCCAGATCTGTGCCTTGCCACAATTCTGTCTCTGAGCTCTTCAGGCAGTTCCTTTGACCTCATGATTCTCATTTGCTCTGACATGCACTGTGAGCTGTAAGGTCTTATATAGACAGGTGTGTGGCTTTCCTAATCAAGTCCAATCAGTATAATCAAACACAGCTGGACTCAAATGAAGGTGTAGAACCATCTCAAGGATGATCAGAAGAAATGGACAGCACCTGAGTTAAATATATGAGTGTCACAGCAAAGGGTCTGAATACTTAGGACCATGTGATATTTCAGTTTTTCTTTTTTAATAAATCTGCAAAAATGTCAACAATTCTGTGTTTTTCTGTCAATATGGGGTGCTGTGTGTACATTAATGAGGAAAAAAATGAACTTAAATGATTTTAGCAAATGGCTGCAATATAACAAATATATAGTAAAAAATTTAAGGGGGTCTGAATACTTCCCGTACCCACTGTATATATATATATATATATATATATATATATATATATATATATATATATATATATATATATATAATTGTTTAGTTAAATCCAATAGCATGTGTCCTGAATTACATATGAGAGTAAAAACTGAATTTAAATGTTCATTTAGGAATCAGAAACAAGACACACCTTTTGAAAAGACTGTATTGATTTTAAATTAATTTGTTAAAGGTTTGAATGTCAAACTCAGTCAAAACACCTACAGTATCTTCCTCTAGGGGGCAGTAATACTGGAGACTCTATGGAAGATTTCGCAAGCTATTCTTGAATGTCAATAGCGTGACTTTGCATCTCTTTTGACAATGAAAACAACTGTAAAATGTTCTTTAAGAAGTCTGGAACAAGACCCAGCCTTTGAAACTTAGACATAAAATTGTATTTATTTTAAACTAAATTATGTATTGGTTTAATTTTCTATAGTATGTGTTCTATTATAGTTATGTGGCTAAAACCACCATCAAAATGTACTTCTAGGAATCAGTAACAAGACATATTGGATTTGAGAAAGAAAACTGCATGCATTTTAAATTAATTTATTAGCAGATTTGAATTTAATTCAATAGGATGTATTCTGAATTACAAATGCGAGTAAAACCTGCATGGAAATGCTCTTTTAGGCCCAATTAACAAGACACACCTTTTGAAGTTGAGATGGAAAACTATGCATTTTAAATTAATTTATAAATGTTTGAAAGTCAAACACAGTCTTAACAAATTAAACATGTTCCTCTGGGACGGTGTTCTGCACAATCTGTGAACGGCATTGTGCTTTTTGCTCAATCCTTACATTTCAATAGCTTTTGCTGTGTTGCAGTTTCGAAAATAAAACCATGTTGTTCCCTGAACCAGTAACAAGACACAGCCTTTAAAGTTGACATGTCAGACTTTGTGTAGTTTTAATTTATTTATTCACATTTCTGAATATCAAACTCAGTCGAAGCAACTGCAATGTGTTCCTCTAGGGGGCAGTGTACTGCACATCTTACAGTTTTTTTCAATTGCTAACATCCTTTTGTCCAATCTGTAGTCACATTTTCAAAACTCTAAACACAATTAGCACAACATCCGTCTGTTGTAACCATACCATTAGCACAATTTGTGTTGTTTTCACACAATATGCAGTCAATTACCATGTTTCTAAAATGCTTACATTTTCTTTTCATACAAGCTTACCCAAAACCAAAATCATGGATCTTTTTAGTCATATTTACAAATGCTTAAACAGCATGTCAGAATTGAAGACCTAATGTTCCAAACCTTAAATATAGTATAAAACTTCTACTTCTGCTACAACAGCAGCTCAAAAGTATTGAAACATTATCTCTATATAAAGTATTGTAACAACCGATAAGCACTTTTAAGTAACAGATCACTGAAATATTTAGAAATAGCTGATTCCAGTCTCAGTTGGAGGAATAGTCAGGTGTTGAAACTCTTTCCATTACATCAACAACAGAGTAAAAAAAACCTATTTGAATTGGTTTTGTGAATGCAGAACAACACAAAGAATCAGAAAGAGAACAAAATGATGCCTGGGAGAGGGAGGGGAATAGTTGTAGGAGGGAGAGGAGTAGTTGGATCAGAAAAAAGGAGAAGAGGTGGGGAGAGGAGTGAGAATGTGTGTTAGACTGTGCATTTTTTATGTTTGTTTGTTTTTTCCCCTTACACATGTGGAACCTATGAAAGCTTATTTCTGCCATGGAATATAAAGGGCAATGGGTAATTGTAACTTTATCTCAGAATTCTGACTTTTTTCTTGCAATTGTGAATTTACAGCAGGGGTCACCAAACTTGTTCCTGGAGGGCCGGTGTCCTGCAGAGTTTAGCTCCAACCCTAATCAAACACACCTGAAGAAGCTAATCGAGGTCTTTCTTGGTATACTTGAAACTTCAAGGCAGGTGTGTTGAAGCAAGTTGGAGCTAAACTCTGCAGGACACCGGCCCTCCAGGACCGAGTGTGGTGACCCCTGATTTACAGTATCTCACAATTCTGATAAAGTCTGAATTGCAAGATGTAAACTCACAATTCCAATATAGGTCTGAATTGTGAGATAAAAAGGTCACAATTACTGTTTTTACTTTTTTTATTCTGTGACAGAAACAAGCTTGCATAGTAACCAAAGGCAATGTATGTTGTAATTGTTGTTGATCACTGCATCAGCTACCATGAGGGCACCATCACAACACTCCAACACTCACCCACTGGAAGGTTCAAGGTTCCAATTGAATTTCTGCATAGGGGAACCTATTATTTTCTATTGTACATTCTATAAAGTAATGACTCATTCAGTTTTAGCTAGTATGTTGCCAAGAATGAACACAATGTAAAAATGTAAAAACACAATGTTAAATATGTAAAATGGTTTTCAGATGAAGGTAAACTGAAGGGGAAAGCCGATTAGTCACCAGAAGAGAAGGACGGCAGCTCGCGTAAGTTTTGTAATACTTTTTCACAGTTCTGTTGTTTAAATTATTTACTTGCTGCTAGGAAGGAACACTTCGTTTCCTACCTATTTCTATTGTGCATTTTCGTTGAGGTTTATATTTTTGATTGCACTTGTTGGCAATTAGAATAATTTGCACCTCAGCTAAGAACGAGCCTGTGTGATTGTGCGAAGTGTTTAGTTTCGTATACAGCAATTAGCAGTCCTTTAACGTTATTGGCTGTGCTGAGCAGAAGCCGGCCTCAGCTGTTTTCACTCTAGTCTCCTAGACCGTATTTATTTGATGTCAGAGCGCTGACGCGGAAGCGTCTGCGGAAGCGTTCAGCCATCGTGCTCAGCCTCCTCGTGTGAAGACCAACGAGTGTAAAGACAGATGACTTTTCCTGTGCGACTTTAACCGAGCAACGACACCGAGCACACACTTAAGTATCATTTCTATCTTCCCTCACGCACTCTCCTTCCCTATCCTCTATCATGTGTTTCGAAACCATTCCGGTTCTCTCCCAACCACGCTCTAAAAACACAAGCAGACGGCAACGTAATCCTGCTAACCTGCGCCCGATCGCTACATCTTCTACTACACCTCTTTCTTTCTCTGTGGGCCTTTGGAATTGCCAGTCAGCTGTCAACAAAGCTGACTTCATTTCTGCTTTTTCCTTACAATCCACTCTCAGCATCTTGGGCTTGACTGAGACCTGGATTCGTCCAGAAGACTCCGCTACCCCGGCTGCTCTCTCTCACAATTTCTCTTTCTCTCACACCCCAAGGCAAGTTGGCCGGGGTGGGGGCACTGGTCTGCTCATTTCAAACAATTGGAAATACTCAACCCACTCTCCCCTAGGCAATCACAACTCATTTGAATCTCATGCGATTACTGTAACGGCTCCTATAAAACTCCAGATAGTAATAATCTACCGTCCCCCTGGCCAAATTCTAGCCACCTTCCTAGAGGAGCTGGACGGCCTGCTGTCCTCTTTCATGGAGGATGGCACTCCACTCCTAGTCTTTGGCGATTTCAACATTCACCTAGACAGGCCTTATGCTACAGACTTCCATTCACTCCTAGCTTCATTTGATCTCAAACGTCTTACCACTACTAGCACGCACAAATCAGGCAACCAACTTGATTTAATTTACACACGCAACTGTACTACAGATAACATTCTGGTACAACCACTACATACCTCTGACCATTTCTTCATTACATTTACCTTACATTTTACTACCCAGGTGCCACCAGCTCCCTTACCGGTTACTTTCAGACGTAACCTACGCTCCCTTTCCCCCACCCTTCTTTCCTCTGTAGTATCCTCCTCTCTTCCCTCACCTACCCATTTCACATCTCTGGATGTGAATGCAGCTACTGACACTTTATGCTCTTCCTTAACCTCTTGTCTAGACGACATTTGTCCCCTCTCCTCCAGGCCAGCACGGGCTGCCCCTTCTAACCCCTGGTTATCCGATGTTCTTCGTGAGCATCGGACCAAACTCAGAGCGGCAGAGAGAAAATGGCGCAAATCAAACGATCCGTCGGACCTGACTAGGTATCAGTCTTTGCTTTCGTCTTTCTCTACTGAAGTCCACACTGCCAAATCCTCACACTTCCACAACAAGATCAACAGCGCTCCAGACATGCATGATCTCTTCAGAACATTTAATTCTCTCCTCTGTCCCCCTCCACCACCGCCCACCACTTCTATAACAGCTGACGACTTTGCCACTTTTTTCACTGACAAAACTAGAACAATCGGTAACCAGTTCTCAACTCCACACACACAGGACCTCCAACCAACCACATCCACTGCTCAAACTCCCATCTTCTCCTTCTGTCCCCTCACCGAGGCGGAAGTATCCAAACTTCTCCTCTCCAGCCATCCTACAACATGTCCTCTTGACCCAATCCCCTCTCACCTTCTCTAAGCAATCTCTTCCACACTCTTACCGGCACTCACACACATTATCAACACATCTCTCCGCACTGGCATCTTCCCCACAGCGTTCAAGCAGGCCCGGGTAACCCTGGATGCTAAACAGTCAGGTTTCAGGAGTGGCCATTCAACAGAGACTGCACTACTCTCAGTCACGGAAGCCCTGCGAGTCGCAAAGGCCGATTCCAAATCATCAGTCCTCATTCTGCTCGATCTTTCTGCTGCTTTTGACACTGTCAATCATCAGATACTCCTGTCCACCCTCTCATCGCTGGGCATCACTGGGATTCCACTTCGCTGGTTTGAATCCTATCTCACCGGTAGGTCCTTCAGGGTGGCCTGGGGTGGGGAGGTATCCAAAGCACATCAACTGGTCACTGGGGTTTCTCAGGGATCGGTTCTTGGACCCCTCCTCTTCTCCACATACACTACATCACTGGGACCCATCATACAGGCACATGGCTTCTCCTACCATTGCTACGCCGATGACACACAGCTCTATCTCTCTTTTCAACCAGATGATCCAACGGTAGCTGCACGGATCTCAGGCTGCCTGGCGGACATCTCGGCATGGATGAAAGAACATCACCTACAGCTCAACCTGGCAAAGACTGAGCTTCTTGTCTTCCCTGCCACTCTGACCCTACAGCATGACTTCTCGATTCAATTAGGCACATCAATAATTACCCCATCAACTTCGGTCAGAAATCTTGGTGTAATCTTTGATGACCAGCTGACCTTCAAAGAGCACATTGCAAAGACCGCTCGATCTTGCAGGTTTGCGCTACACAACATCAGAAAAATCAGGCCCTTCCTGACAGAGCATGCTGCGCAACTTCTTGTCCAGGCCCTTGTCGTTTCTAGGCTGGACTACTGCAATGCTCTTCTGGCTGGTCTTCCATCAAACGCAATCAAACCTCTACAAATGACTCAGAATGCAGCGGCACGACTGGTCTTCAATGAGCCCAAAAGAACCCATGTTACACCTCTCTTCATCTCACTGCACTGGCTACCAGTGGCAGCTCGCATCAAGTTCAAGACACTGATGCTTGCATACAGAACAACCACAGGCTCAGCACCCTCCTACTTTCACTCACTATTACAAATCTACATCCCCTCCAGAAGTCTGAGATCTGCTAGTGAGCGACGCCTTGTGGTACCATCACAGAGAGGCTCAAAATCACTCTCCAGAACATTCTCATTCACCATTCCTGGATGGTGGAATAATCTTCCCACCCCTATCCGGAATGCTGGATCCCTGTCAATCTTCAAGCAACAACTGAAAACTCATCTCTTTCGGCACTACTTGACTTCATCCTAAACTTGTTCACCAAAAAAAAAAAAAAACCTTTCCCTTTATCTTTCTCTCCTTCCCTTGCTAGCTTGTACTTATTTGAACAATGACTGAGACTTGGTGTTACGAGCACTTCCTCTGTCTGATTGCCTCTTCAAGATGAATCGCTTTATGTACTCCCCAATTGTAAGTCGCTTTGGATAAAAGCGTCTGCCAAATGACTAAATGTAAATGTAAATGTAAGGCTAAATTACAAAAAAATATGGATTTTTATATTGTCTATTATATGCAGGTAGATCTGAGACATGACAAGTAATGCAGTTTTTGTAATGCCATTAATTGTTATCATTTTGACAGTCTATGCACTATGATTGACTGTATGTTCCTATTGGATTGAAAACCAGTGCTAATGTTTTGACCGAATGACTCGATTTTGAATCGTGTTTGCTGTGTTTTGATAGAGTTAGTATATGAAGAAAAATGTATTCAGAGTTTTGAAATGTATAGTTTGTATTTATTTAACAAAATGTGGTTTTGGCCAGAAAATTAACTATTTGGCTAACTGTGTGATGTAGGTGTGTTGCTGTGTTAAGAGTTTAGAAAAAGTACTTTAAGTATAGGTAAACGCTTGTTAGCGATTGAAAAAAACTGTAATAAGCTTTTTCTCAAATTTTACATTTCAATAAGTTTTTTGTCTTATAGTTATGTGAATAATATCAACATTGAAATATTCTTTTAGGAACAAATATCAAGACACACCCTTAGAAATTGAGATAGACGAGTACATTTATAGGAAATTAATTGATGTATTTGTTCACATTTTAATATCATGTGTTGTCTTATAGTTCTGTGAATAAAACCTACATCTACATGTTTGTTTAGGAACCAGTAACAAGACACACCCTTTGAAGTTAAGATAGAAGAGCGTATTTACTTTACATTGATTGGTGTATTCGTTGACATTTCAATATCATGTGTTGTGTTATAGTTTTGTGAATAAAACCAACATCCAAATGTTCTTGTATGAACCAGTAATAAGACACACCCCTTAAATTAGAGATTTATTCTTTATACATTTCACAAGTGAAGCATTTAGCTGGAATAATTGTGCTTTTTGTTCTTCGTATTGCACTTTGCAGACGGTCCCTATCCTGCACTTTTACATTATAAGGTCTATCGGTTACAATACCTTAAAGGTGACATATCATGAAAATCTGACTTTTCCAGGTTTTAAGTGCTATAATCAGGTCCCCAGTGCATCTACCGACCAAGGAAACATGAAAAAGATTAACCCTGTAACTTGCAGCCTTTTTCTGCAAGCCTCTGATAAAACGAGCGCATCTGATTTTGCTCCCTTGGTGACGTGGCAAAGGGATTTCATTATAATATTACCGCCCCTTAATCTGTAAGTTTCCACCCGCTGCGCCGTCATTTTGATTTCACAAGCGACAATGGTGTAGCAGTTCTAATGCCATGGTGAAAGTTTGAGCAAAACATGCTAACTGTTCTGTCTTTGTCTGCACAGACGAGCACAGAACAATGTTTAGAGTCCCAGCCTCAGAGGAGACAAGAGAGCAGTGCATTTATTGATTTATTTGCTGCATGCTGCTGCCACACAGATCTAAAATAATCATGCGATTTATTTCCCAGCTATTTACCTTCACAGACATAACTGACTGTTTTTGTAACTCGTGTGTGTTTACGTAAACTTGTTTGTGAATGAGAACTTAGTTTACTCACATGCTGTGACAGCCGCTTTCTGTCCGTGTGCTTCGGATGTGTGCACTCAGAAAACCCTACATCAGAAGTTTAAACTAATATGGTTTAAAACGCGTGATTTCAGCGGGATAACATGATAATCAGAACCAAAACAGATGTTTTTAGCAGGTACGAGCTGTAATGGCGCAGCTCTATTCTAGAAAGGGGGCGGAGAGCAGCAGCTCATTTGGATTTAAAGAAACAGTCACGAATAGCAGAGCGTTTCTGCTTCCACAAAAAATAGGCATTTTAAAAATCATATAATAAATTATCTGTGGGGTATTTTGAGCTGAAACTTCACAGACACATTCTGGGGACACCAGAGACTTATATTACATATTGTAAAAAGGGGCATAATATGTCTCCTTTAAGGCATATTAAAACAAATAAAACACATTGTGTGTTCTCTTCTACATTTGAAAACAATTAGAACACAGTATGTTTCTTGTCATTGTGCTAAATCGTTAAAGAATTATTGAAGATTTCCGAGGCTGAATTTCTGACAAACGTCAAACATCGAACCAACTTTATATCGGTCATCCTCAAACACTAAATCCTGTGGTCTAGTCCTGTAAGCTCTAAAAATGTTAAAACCACCTTAAATATCTGATTATCACTCAAAACCTTTCCCAGAAGGTCCACGACGCTCACTGGCCTGTTGCTTATATTGCTAAAAAGACTGTTATGCTGATCATCATATTTACTACATTCAAAAAGCATGTGCTCTACTGTTTCAGAAACATCACATTCATCCCACATACCATTTTCATGCTTCCCCATTAATGCAAGTGTTGAATTTAGTCCTGTGTGTCCCATCCTTAATCTAGAAATCATTACTTCTTCCTTTCTGTGCCTTGTCTGAATGACTATCGTCCAGTTGCCCTCACATCAATAGTCATGAAGGTCTTTGAGAGACTGGTAAAGAACTACATTTGCTCCTCCATCCCTGATACTTTGGACCCTCTTCAGTTTGCCTATCGCCCCAATAGATCTACTGATGATGCCATCTCTCAAATCCTGCACTCTTCTCTCACGCACATTGACAGCAAAAATGGGAACTACTGTATGTAAGGCTGCTATTTATCGACTATAGCTCAGCTTTCAACACTATTGTCCCCAGCAAGTCAGCTTTCAAACTCATAGACCTCGGCCTCAACTCTTCACTCTGTGACTGGATTCAAGACTTCCTCACCGGCAGACCTCAAGTGGTGAAGGTAGGCCAGTTCACCTCCAACTCCATCACCCTGAACGTAGGAGCCCCACAGGGGTTATGTTAGACCCTATTCCATCTAAACTAATAAAAGAGCTGCTTCCAGAAGTCATAGATCCTCTTTTGGCTATTATTAATTCATCATTGTCATTAGGATATGTCCCCAAAACCTTCAAATTGGCTGTTATTAAGCCTCTCATTAAAAAAACACAACTTGACCCCAAAGATCTAGTTAATTACAGACCGATCTCAAATCTTCCTTTTCTGTCAAAGATACTAGAAAAGGTAGTATCCTCACAATTATATTCCTTCTTAGAGAAAAATGATATCTGTGACGATTTCCAGTCAGGATTTAGACCGTATCATAGTACTGAGACTGCTCTCATTAGAGTTACTAATGATCTGCTTCTATCATCTGATCGTGGTTGTATCTCTTTATTAGTTCTACTGGATCTTAGCGCTGCGTTCGACACCATCGACCACAACATTCTTTTAAATAGACTAGAAAACTTTGTTGGCATTAGTGGAAGTGCCTTAGCATGGTTCAAATCGTACTTATCTGACCGCCATCAGTTCGTAGCAGTGAATGACAGACATGTTCACAAGTCTCTGAGGTCCAAGTCCAAGTCAAGTCTCAAGTCTCTGAGGTCCAAGTCCAAGTCAAGTCTTAAGTCTTTGAGGTGGAGTAGAAGTCACATCTCAAGTCTTTGTTCTATTTATTAGCAACAGTTCTTTCAGCTAGTTATTGAGGCTAAATCAGTTTTGAAATACTGATTTCACGATATGATTTTCTCAACAACAACAAAAAACTTTAACAAAATTTAAGACAAATTGGAAATGAAAAGGTGTCCATTTATTAATTGTCAGATAAAATGCTGCACATTTCTTTGTAAAATTGAAAAATGTCAAACAACAAAACTAAATTTTAAAATAATCCCCAATTAATCAAATTAATTACACAAATGAAATAAATCTCATATAAACAAACTAAGGCTTTGTCTGTGCTCTTTTTCTATTTAAAATTAGAGGCATTAACCTCTGTATTTTAAACACAACACAATCCAAACAAAGAGGCTGCATACATCCAGCATGAGCAGTTTTTCCATCTAAATTGGATTGTATAATTTCAAAATTTGAAGCAAAAACAAAATGGTCTGACTTTAGTTTTGTGAAACTATTCTACATAAAACATCTGTACGAAACAAGTTCAGCAGACAGAGAAGACAGGCTGAATTAATGCAGATTCACTCTCTGCCAGCAGGTGGCGCTTGAACATCAATTAACGTTTCCTTGGTTGCCGCTGTAAACAAAGCAGAGCTGCGGTTATGAACACTACTTTAATATGCATTATACGGAGGCAAGATGAAAAGAAAATACCATCTAAACTTTTTTTAAGACAGTCAGTTTCCCTCAGAGATACATTCATATAAACTCCTATACCAAATGACTTGCGTTTTTTCGAGTCTCACCAGTCAGGAGTCCAAGTCAAGTCTCGAGTCAGCTGTTCACGAGTCCAAGTCAAGTCCCAAGTCTTTATTTATGCGACTTAAGTGCGACTCGAGTCCAAGTCGCAGACTCGAGTTTCCATCTCTGGTGAATGACGAAGTATCATATCGATCACAAGTGCAGTATGGAGTACCTCAAGGCTCAGTACTAGGGCCGTTACTTTTCACGCTTTACATGTTACCCTTGGGAGATATTATCAGGAGACATGGTGTTAGCTTTCACTGTTATGCTGATGATACTCAGCTCTATATTTCTTCACGGCCCGGTGAAACACACCAAATTGAGAAACTAACGGAATGCATAGTCGATATAAAAAACTGGATGACGAGTAATTTCCTACTGCTAAATTCTGAAAAAACAGAGGTGTTAATTATCGGACCTAAAAACCCCACAAGTAATAACTTAGAACATTATCTAACACTTGTCGGCTGCTCTGTCAATTCTTCTTCTTCATCAGTCAGGAACCTAGGTGTGCTGTTTGATAGCAATCTTTCTTTTGAAAGCCATGTTTCTAGCATCTGTAAAACTGCGTTCTTCCATCTCAAAAACATATCCAAACTGCGACCTATGCTCTCAACGTCAAATGCAGAAATATTAATTCACGCGTTTATGACCTCAAGGTTAGATTATTGTAATGCTTTACTGGGTGGTTGCTCTGCACGTTTAATAAACAAACTACAGTTAGTCCAAAATGCAGCAGCTAGAGTTCTTACTAGAACCAGGAAGTATGACCACATTAGCCCGGTTCTGTCAACACTGCACTGGCTCCCTGTTAAACATCGTATAGATTTTAATATCTTGTTAATGACTTATAAAGCCCTGAATGGCTTAGCTCCTCAGTACTTGAGTGAGCTCTTATCGCATTATAGTCCTCCACGGCCGCTGCGTTCTCAAAACTCTGGCCGTTTGATAATACCTAGAATATCAAAATCAACTGCGGGCGGCAGATCGTTTTCCTTTTTAGCACCAAAACTCTGGAACAATCTACCAAACACTGTTCGGGAGGCAGACACACTCTGTCAGTTTAAATCTAGATTAAAGACCCACCTCTTTAACCTGACATACACCTAACACACTACTACACTTCTATTATTCAAATCCGTTAAAGGATTGTTAGGCTGCATTAATTAGATCAACCGGAACCGGGAACACTTCCCATAACACACGATGTACTCGTTACATCGTAAGAAGATTGGCATCTACGCTAATAGTTGTTTCTTTCTTATTCTGTTTCTCAGTCCGTGTCCGGATCAGATGGTGGATCGGCGCCGGGAGATGATGTCTGCGGCCCTGATCGTCAGCGATGAGCCCCAGAGACATATCCCCAGTGAAGACCTCGACTAAAATACAATAAAAATAAAAATAAAACAAATAATTAAAAATATAATAATAAAATACCTAACTACATAATACTATTATTGTTAGAAATTGCAACAATATAAAAATAGAAATATAATACATTTATACATTTAAAAATTTAATTAAAACAATAATTAAACAATGAATAAACAATAATATCCTGGCCAGAGGAGAACTGGCCCCCCGACTGAGCCTGGTTTCTCCCAAGGTTTTTTTTCTCCATTCTGTCACAGAGGGAGTTTTGGTTCCTTGCCGCTGTCGCCTCTGGCTTGCTCAGTTGGGGACACTTAATTTCTAGCGATTATCGTAAATTTGATTTCACAGATACTATTTAAACTAAACTTAGCTAGACAATGACATCTCCGAATTTAATAATGAAACGCCCTTAACTGAAAATTGAGTGTTTAATCTTATTATTATACATTACTGACACTCTATCCTCCAACTTGATACTGTTAAGTGCTTTGACACAATCTGTATTGTTAAAAGCGCTATATAAATAAAGGTGACTTGACTTGACTTGACTTGACCTGACTTGGACTACACACATTCAAACACAGGTTAATAAAGCCAGGCAAAGACTGTACCATCTGCGACAACCAGGGCCGGCGCCACGGGGGGGGGGCGTGAGGGGGCGTCGCCCCCTCACTCAGACTATCCCGCCCCCTCACTCAAGATGAGTGTGAAAATAGATTTTATTTATGAAATATAATGGTTTATTTAAAAAACACAGTTGCCAAACGAATAGGCTTTCTAGCATTAATATGATGCTACTATAGCAAACATTTAGGACAGTCTGTTTCACAAAGTCGCATTTTAATTACATCTGACACAAACTTCCCGCGCAAGCGGTTCAACTAAATGCAGGCATTATGCAGCACTACTGACTAAGCTAAAGGTATGATGAAATAATTTTGTAATGTTTAATAGAGGGCTAGATTATCGCAGTTAGTTGATTATTTTGCTGTATTGTTTGATGCAGTTCAATTTGTTAAACTTAAAATGATGCATCTGTTAAATGGGCCGCAATATGTGTTATGTCAGGGAATCGGTCACAAAAGCTTGTGTTTCATTGTAAAACAGACACAATTGAGTATTTCTGGTGGTTGTGGTGGTGTACCGCCGCTCCCTATAAGCAGAGTACGCAGTTTGCATAGGGCACCAACTCACAGGGGGGCACAATCCCAGTTGCTCAAAAAATATTTTTTTATTTTTTATTTTATTAAATTCGTTCTATATTAATATATACATATACATAAATAAAAATATAAACATGAACAGATAGCCTATATATAATGATAAAAAATGAACGCAGTAGCGAAGCACATGTGACCACCCTTCCCGCATCTGCGCTCGCGCCCGCCCTCACGTCATATTTGCGGCTGAATGCAAATTATCATAAATGATCGAAAACTATGCCCGGGAAAAGACATCAGCAGTCCAGGGCCCAGAAAGGAAAAAGCCCAAGATGAAGCCCGTGCATCATTTTCATACGTTCATAATCCTGTGAAACTTTTTTGGCTGTTGACGTTAATAATGTCTAATAATTTCACCATCAGCATCTGCCTTAATATTCTCTTTGAGTTTCCATGTTCTTGTAGCCATGGTAACCACAAATTAACCATGGTTTTGTTACTTCAAATAATAATTTACAAATAAATATTGAGATGTTTTTTTTTTTTTTTTGTGGTTATAAAAACAGACCTAAGCGAACAATAGCCTTTAAAATGACTTATAAAACAATGAGGCAATAATGATCGGTTAATTACTTATAATCATATGGTTTCATTGCATAACACTGTTAAAATACATAAAGTAATACAAAATATACAATTTATGTACATTAGGCTACATATTATTACAAATGCCTGCAAAGGGCACCAAAGGCCTGGTAATTGTTGCTGTTACACAGGACGATCAAGTCCTTTAATATCGACCAAATATTGAATTAAAATATCCACTTAATCTTTTATTTTTGGCCACCTTTTTGCAATAGAAATGCTACAGCCTCTATAATTTCTTCAAGAAAAACATGTGAACATCACAACCCTTACAAAAATTAACCATGGTTTTATCGTAGTAAAGCTGCTTAATTTTCTTTTGTGTGATTTCTGAATGCTTTGGACTATAAAATCGATCTGACAGCTGTATTAATAAAATCATAGCCATAGGTGGTAACTGTAATTGTAATTTGTAAATAATTCAATTTAATTACAATTTATTTATTTGTTTACTTTTATATTTTATTATATGTCTATTTTGACCCCTATAGGTTTTTTTTTTTTACTTCCATAATATTTTGGGGAGGGGGCACAACAATACAATTCTGCTTAGGGCACCCATTTGGCCAGCAGCGGCCCGTGTTTGTGGTAAAACTGCTGTCCTAAGACATGTTATTTCCTGGATGTCAGATTTTCGAATTTGATGTGATTTTGTTTTATTATACTCTGCCATCTGTATTTGCCTTTTAATAGGGTCATTCACTCAGAATGCATTTCTCATTCCACTGCGGTATTTTCCATTGTATTTCAAAGTAAATGCGCTACGGATGTCTTTGAATTTGAATGCTGCGCTCTCGTCTTTTATAGCAGCTTCTCCGCGCTTAATACATCATTCTAAAACACAGCACTGAAAAAAAACTAAAAAACCTCTTCCACTGACCTGTCTCGCGACCAAAACACTATCTGTGTGTGAACCCAGTATTCTAATAGTTGTAGTAGTAGCGAGGGCAGGCTTGTTTATGGTCCGACAAATACGTGAATGGGCCACATATGTTTTTATTTATTTATTTATTTTTACTTTGCGCTACGTCATCGCCCCCTTTCGTTACCTCGGCCGCCCCCTCATCAGTGCTGCGCTGGCGCCGGCTCTGGCGACAACTGAGGAAATTCAGGGTCTCACCAACAATCCTGAAAACTTTTTATTCAGGGACCATAGAAAGTGTATTGACTCAGTATATTTCAGTGTGGTACGGGAACAGCTCCAGTCAAGACTGCAAAGCCCTGCAGAGAGTTGTGCGCTTAGCTGAGTGCATCTCAGGGTCTGCTCTCCCCTCTCTGCAGGACATCTACCTCAAACGCTGCAGAAGCATAGCTGTCAAAATCATCAAGGACTCTAACCACCCTAGTAACTGTCTTTTCACTCTGCTGCCATCTGGTAAGTGCTTCCATAGCCTGATGGCAAAAACTGAGAGACATAGCCTGATGGCCTGGAGGAGTTTCTTCCCCCAGGCCATCAGGCTCCTAAACTCAAACTCAGCCTCTTAACATCAACATGACTCCACTTAATAATCACTTAACAATCAGTAAGATATTCATTATTCTCTACCTCATACTGACAGTGTCATTTGCACACAGCACTTTCTGTGTGTTGGTACTTTATTATTATTATATTTTTAGGGCCCAAGCCAGTAAGGCGCAGGGCCCTCTTGTTTTGCTAAGGATTATTATTATTATTATTATTTTTCTTTCAAGGTTTTGGGGGGTTTTGGGGCCCTTAACATACACGAAAACTCTTGAAAATTGGCACAGGGGCTCTACGGCGCCCCCTGGAAGACAGTCAGAAAACAGATGTATATCTCACACATACTTGCACATATTCATATGAAACTCGGTAAACATATAGATCTCATTGAGCTGAACAACTTTCACACTGCATGTCATAGGCTCCACCCAACAGGAAGTCGGCTATTTAGGGCTGTTTAAAAAGTGCATGCTCTGGAATTTGATATACTCCTCTGAGGATTACCACCCGATTGCCACCAAACTCTATGAACATTATCTCAAGATATTGGGGATGCTAAATTGCGAAGATATTTTTGATATCTCGAACGGTTTGCCCGTGGCGAGGCGATGAAATTATGGCGAGAAATGAGAGACAGGAAGCGTCTAATAACAGCCACATACATTGTCTGATTTTGATCAAACTTCAGGGTTTTGTTCGTTGTATGATACCGATCTTATATATGTGACTATTAGGAGTCAAAGTTATAGCGCCAGCAACTGGCAGCAGGAAGTGTGTCATTTTCAAAATGCTTTGAATTCAGCATCTTATTTTTACTCAATTTGCTTCAAACTTCATCAGAATAATGTAAAAACACGGCCGATGTAAAACTGTGAAGGGAATATTGATATCTAGAATACTGTTGCCATGGCAACGTGACAAACCTCAATATTCTTTTCCGGTGATTTTGAGGCAGATAACATGATTAGAATTCCATGAAACTCAACACACATGAGTATTAACCCTAAGGGGACGGCTGTATCGCCGGCGATACCAACTCGTTTTTTTTAAGACCAGTGCAAAAGACATTAAAAATACTCCGTCGATTTTGGTCGTACAGATAATTGTTATACATCAATTGAAACTTTGAAGTGTCTATTATTTTTGTGTACACTCACAATAACAACAAAACTTTGTGGTTTTCGAAAAAAAAAAGAAAACAAACAGGATGCGCTCTTTGTCTTCTCCATCTCCGCGAGCTGCTCTTCAAAAAACGTCACTAAAATGAACTGTAACTCAGCAAAAACTCAACACACGGACATGGGAGTTATGTCTATAGAAAGCTGGAAGTGTCTACTTTGAAATGAAGTAAGTCTTATCGAAAACAAACATTCTGTGATGAAGTAATCCGTATGAAACCAACACGATGTTCAGTCTGTCCCGTCTAACTCATTATTTCTAATGCGATCCCGCCCCCTCGCGTTCATATGTAAATATCACGCGTGCCGCGTGCTCAAGGAAACGCCCAACATAAACAAAGCCAGATCGTTCCTCGCGCCTAACATTACTGTTCGTTTCTGGAAGAAGACACGCTGAATAAAAGCTGGATTTGCCTCAAAATAAGAGCAAGAGTTCATCCAGAAGAGAAGAGCGATCTGATGAGTAAGTAATGTTTCTTTTTTTTGCATTAGTTAACGTGTTATTGTGACTCAAACTTGAACACGTTTATTTGTTTTCCCAAACGACAACATGATGAATGCTACAATGTTTAGAAAAATGTTTAATGTTCACAAATGGATTGAATAGCGTGCTAAACGATAATAATTAGTTTCTCAGATATAAAATATCCTTTTTTATAGTACAAAGTGCATCTTTTGTAGTACAAAGCCATACATACTAGGCTATATGACTACAAAATCATAGTTCGTTTTTTCTAAACAATAATAATTAGTTTCTCAGATATAAAATGTATTTTTTTGTTTACGATAGTACAAAGCATGCGTGAGTCTATAAAACATATATATAAAAAGATGCTCCTGATATTAACATGCTCACAAATGTTTTGGTTGTGTATTTTTTTTAATCAGGTACCTGCACCACAGATGATGAATCCTGATGACCTTCTTCAAACTCAGAATCAGATTTCCAACTACACTGATATTATATGGTAAAACAAGCTCCTTGACCACTGATTATGTTTTTTTTCTTCTTGAATCCATGGAAAGTAGCAGAAACACTCAAATAACACACGTAAATATCAGGCATGATTTACTTGTCACTTGATGAACAGAATCTGTTGCAGGAATGACTCAAAGTCTGTTCACATCTCTGTGGTTAGATCAGTGTGCACAATAATGTGTCTTTGACCTTCATTATGTATGTTTTGATTATACGGTGTTGTAAATAAAATACAAATAATTAAAAAAAAACATTTGTTCAATCTCCTCACATTCTCTCTTACCTGCCTCAAAGTCAGTCACACTGATGGGTCATTAGCAGCCTTTAGGGGAGGGCCCTTTGTGTCTCAGGTGAGAATCACTTAATATTCAAGGACATTGTCACTCCCTCGCATACAGGCTTTCAATCACAAAACATGTCTTAAAAAATTTTAATCAATGTATTGTTTTCTGTAAATGAGTAAGCAGAATGATTCTCACTTAATTGTGAAGTAAATATTCTAGCCAACAAGACTGATTACTCTAAAGTCTTATTCAGGACTATTTAGTGTGGGTTTTATGGCCTTATTTCAGCTAAAAAAAAATTCCCAAAACTTACTAACCACGCATAATATTTTTTTTCTAAAAAAATACAAAGATGTACATCCATCTTGGTCACATAATATTGTAGCAAAGTTTGTGCTGAATATAAAAACAAATACATGTTGGTCATTAGTGCCTTTCGACCTCCTCTCCCAACCATTTTGCTGGCTAACGTTCAGTCACTGGATAACAAACTCTGTGAACTGCGTGCGCGCATCTCATACCAACGAGAAACAAGGGAATGCTGCGTTATTTGCCTCACAGAAACCTGGATGTCTGCAATGGTTCCAGACTCAGCCATCGAGCTTACAGGGTTCTCCGTGCACCGCTCGGACAGAACAAAAGAGCTCACCGGGAAAAGCAGAGGTGGGGGCGTTTGTTTCTACATCAACAACTCGTGGTGTGATGAAAGGAACCTACACTGTATTAAATCCTTCTGCTCCCCTGATCTGGAATTTCATACGCTTCTGTGTAGACCATTCTGGTTACCGAGGGAATTTACAGCGATCATAATCACGGCTGTATACATTCCCCCTCAAGCCAACACAGACCAGGCACTCAGGGAACTGTATGGGAATATAAGCGAGCAGGAAACCGCGTACCCAGATGCAGCGTTTATTATTACGGGGGACTTTAATAAAGCCAACTTCAGAACAATAGCTCCAAAATACTTTCAGCACATCACCATCAACACGCGTGGTGATCGTGTACTGGACCATTGTTACTCCCCCTTCCGGGACGCTTACAAATCCCTCCCCCGCCCACCTTTCGGCAAATCTGATCACTCCTCCGTTCTGCTTCTGCCTGCTTATAGGCAGAAACTGAAACGAGAAGCACCCGCCCTCAGGACAGTTCAATGCTGGTCGGACCAATCGGACGCTATACTTCAGGACTGTTTTGATCACGTGGACTGGGACATGTTCCGGGAAGCATCTGATGGTGACATAGAGGAGTACTCAGATTCTGTAACGTGTTTCATACGGACGTGTATAGAGGATGTAATTCCGACCAAAACAATACGCATCTACCCCAACCAAAAACCGTGGATTAACAGCGATGTTCGATCAGCCTTGTCAGCGCGGACATCTGCCTTTAAATCCGGAAACACTGACGATCGGAAACAAGCCAGTTACGATCTCAGGAGATCCATAAAAGCCGCCAAACGACAATACAAAAACAAAGTTGAAGAACAATTCAACAACAACAACCCAAGAAGCATGTGGCAGGGCATCAACAACATCACAGGCTTTAAAGGGAATAAACCAGCCACTGTGAACATTGCGGCCTCTCTACCGGATGAGCTGAATAACTTTTATGCTCGTTTCGAGGCTCATAACACCGCCCACACAGAGTGCGCTCCCACGGCTGCTGCAGAAGAGGTGAGTCCACTATCCCTTTCTGTCGCGGATGTAACTCGATCCTTCAAACGGTTGAACATCCGCAAAGCTGTGGGCCCGGATGGCATCCCAGGCCGTGTGCTCAAAGCATGCGCTTACCAACTAGCCGGGGTTTTTACAGACATCTTCAATCTGTCCCTCTCTCTGGCTGTGGTTCCCTCATGCTTCAAAAAATCCACCATTGTGCCCATACCAAAGAAAAATAAAATCACATGCTTGAACGACTGGAGGCCCGTTGCTCTGACACCCATCTTCAGCAAGTGTTTTGAGAAGCTCATCAGAGACCACATCTGCTCTGTGCTGCCTGCCTCACTGGACCCACTACAATTTGCATACCGCAGAAACCGTTCCACAGACGACGCTATTGCCTTCACCCTGCACACGGCTCTCTCCCACCTGGAAAATAAGAACACCTATGTGAGGATGCTGTTCGTGGATTATAGTTCAGCATTTAACACCATAGTGCCTGCCACACTGGTTGAGAAGCTCCAGACTCTGGGACTGAACAGATCTCTGTGCAGCTGGATCCTGGACTTCCTGACAGGCAGAAGTCAGGTGGTCAGAATGGGCAACAACACTTCATCTCCGCTGATCCTCAACACTGGTGCCCCGCAGGGCTGCGTTCTCAGCCCACTCCTGTACTCCCTGTACACACACGACTGTACAGCTACACACAGCTCCAACGTCATCGTCAAATTTGCCGATGACACAACGGTAATAGGCCTGATCACCGACAACGATGAGACGGCCTACAGAGAGGAGGTGAGTACCCTGACTAAATGGTGCCAGGAGAACCACCTCTCACTCAACATCGACAAGACCAAGGAGCTGGTGGTGGATTTCAGGAGACAGAGCAGAGAACACACACCCATCTCCATCGACAAGACACCTGTGGAGAGGGTAAACAGCTTTAAGTTCCTCGGCGTTCACATCACCGAGGATCTCACATGGTCCACTCACACAGACGCAGTGCTGAAGAAGGCACATCAGCGCCTCTTCTTCCTGAGACGGCTGAGGAAGTTTGGAATGAGCCCCAGCATCCTCAGATCCTTCTACACCTGCACTGTGGAGAGCATCCTGACCGGCTGCATCACCGCCTGGTTTGGAAACAGCACCGCTGGCAACCGCAAAGCTCTGCAAAGAGTTGTGCGAACTGCCCGCCACATCGTTGGAGGTGAGCTTCCCTCCCTCCAGGACATCTACACCAGGCGGTGTATAAGGAAAGCCAGGAGGATCATCAAGGACTCCAGCCATCCATCCCACAGACTGCTCTCTCTGCTGCCCTCAGGGAGACGTCTCCGCAGCATCCGATCCCGCACTAGCCGACTGAGGGACAGCTTTTTCCCTCAGGCTATCAGGCAAATGAACAGACAGAACTAATTCACCCTACATCACACTCCCACTCACACAACATGCCACACACTGCACTTTACCGCCGTTCACTGGACTACACGCACACACTGCAATAATACAACCTATCTGCTATCACTGGATACCATACAATGCACATCCACGACATTGCATATGTATAATCTGTTTCACCTTTGTACAACTATCTACTGCACAACTAATCTGTTGTAAATCTATAATCTGTTGCCCTTAACATATCACAATGTTTAGATGTGTACATAATGTAAAATGTGTACATAGTGTATTGATAACTAAGACTGTCTTTATAGTACACTGTGTGTATTGAGTATGTGTATGTGTATTTTGCACATTGTCTTCTGTACAGTCTGTAAATATGTACTGTCTATATGTAAACTGTTTTGTTTTTTGCACTGTTTGGAGCACGCTCTCAAGAATTTCACTCACCAAGGCACTTGTGCTGTGGTGATGTGACAATAAAAAGTGATTTGATTTGATTTGAGTATGTTATAAGTAGCTGAAATAAGCACAAATATCAGGACATGTCAAAACCTCTCAAGGGCCCCAAAATCACCTCAGACCCCAGAGGGTTAATGATAGTTAGACACTGAAAAAAGCTCATAAACGGGCGTGGAAGAGGCACTCTATAGCGCCACCTTTTGTCAAAAATGGGGGGGTTAGTTTTAGCTACAGACACCAAACTCGGTACATAAATTGCTCTAATCAAGCCGGACAACTTTCTAATTTACAGTCATTAGCTACGACCAACAGGAAGTCGGCTAATTAAATTTTTATGTGGAATAATGCCAAAATATGGCTCTGAATTAATGCATACTCCTCAGAGGAGAATTATACTACATACACCAAACTTTGTCTACATGATGCCAAAACATTGATGAACTTAAATTGCGGAAAGATTTTGGATAGTTTGAACGGTATTTCCGTGGCGATTTTTTAAAGTAACAGTAAAAGGAAACCGTATTTGTCTTATATTTTTAAAGTGCATTATCCAAACTCTTCAAAACTTTTTTCTTACAGAGAAAGAGTCATTCTGAGGAAACATGCTTACTTTCAAAAATGTATCTTGCTCAGGGGCCTTTTTTTTTAACTATTACTGATAAATTGTTGAAAGGTGAAGACTGTAATACCAAGGATGAACAGCAGATGGAGGCATAACCTTAATCCTGATGAGCTACATGATCTGTTTCTCTGTGTATCAGAATGAAAAATAATGCATAGAATCAGTTGAAATGTTCTGTACTGTCAATATACTTTCACATAATTATTGTAGAGACTATAGTGCATTAAAATCTTTTTTTTATCTTTAAAGGAAAAATAATTAAAACATTTATATATTCTAACTTGTTTCACTGATAGGATAATAAATCTTTTAAGTCTGACCCTTTACTGCTCAGTTCAGTTAAACAAGAAACAATGAATAAGAAACATGCACATAAAATAAGTTAATATGTATTTTATGAATGAATGAATGAAGCATTTATATAGCGCTTTATTGTGTATTGCCATACACCCAAAGCGCTTTACAATCATATGAGGGGGTCTCTCTTCAACCACCACCAGTGTGCAGCATCCACTTGGATGATGCGACGGCAGCCACAGGACAACGGCGCCAGTGCGCTCACCACACACCAGCTACAGGTGGAGAGGAGAGAGAGATAGAGCCAATCAAGTGGATGAGGATTATTGGGAGGCCATGATTGACAAAGGCCAGTGGAGGGAATTTGGCCAGGACACCGGGGTTACACCCCTACTCTTTACGATGAGTGTCATGGGATTTTTTAATGACCACAGAGAGTCAGGACCTCGGTTTAACGTCTCATCCGAAAGACGGTGCTCTTTTGACAGTATAGTGTCCCCGTCACTATACTGGGGCGTTAGGACCCACACAGACCACAGGGTGAGCACCCCCTGCTGGCCTCACTAACACCTCTACCAACAGCTACCTAGTTTTCCCAGGAGGTCTTCCATCCAGGTACTGACCAGGCTCAGCCCTGCTTAGCTTCTGTGGGCAACCGGTCTTGGGCTGCAGGGTGATATGGCTGTGATGTTTTACTGCTAATATAGTTTTATATTATTGTTTCACAAATGCTTATAGATAATTTAAATTTTAAAATGGTTATAGATCATAAAATTGTTGCCAACAATTTACAGGTTTAAGGGCTCTTTGGTTAACATTATTTAATGCATAAACTAACATGAACTATGAATGAACAAAATATTTTTTAACAGCATTTATTAATCTTTTTATTGTTAGAAAAATAGTCATGTTCAAAAGATACAACTTTACATTTTAATAATGTATTAATACATTTTGGACTTAATATAATAATAATAATGATACGTACATTTACTACAATCCATAATAATAATATATAATAATCCATAATAATAATAATGATACGTACATTTACTACAATCCATTTTTATATAGCCTATATTACGCAAAGGGCCGGCCCACATTGTACAGCGGCCCACCGGGAAAACTCCCGGTACTCCAGATGGCCAGTCCACCACTTCACATATCAGTATTAATGATAGATAGACACTGGCAAAAGCTCAGTGTTTAGTTAACCCTTTAGTTGCTGTATCCCTAAAAACCAGACTGCCAGAGGGTTACTGTAAATGCATGTGCCCGCTGTGCCCCTTTTTCGTGATGCCATCGGGATGGCGGTTGCACTGACGGCTTGGGCCCGCCATCGCTGCTTGCAGCTATATTTTTTTTTTGGTATTGCTGCTACATGACAACCATGTACAACCTGTTTGCACATTCCTCTCTTGTACATTCCTGCTTATCTTAATATTTAAGTCTACAGTTTACTGTCATGCACATTTTTTATATTTTGTTCTTTATATCATATTCTTTACTTATTTCATTTTATGTATATATCCTCTGTGTTTGTATTCTATAATATTTGCACTGTCCATGGAGCGGACCTGACTCACATTTCACTGCTGGTTATATACTCTCTATATAATCGTGTATGTGACAAATAAAAAAAATCTTGAATCTTGAATCTTGTTGATCTGCAGGTCACACTGAACAGCTGATTGTTTTCACAGCCAGTGCTGATCAGTTCAGCTTCATTATGTCAGAGGACTCTCCGTCTGAGATCAGTCTCTCACAGAAACACAGGTAACACTGAGTCTGCTTCACACAATCATGTTAAACACTGCTGGAGCTTCAGATTTTACCTGTGTATAACAAAACCTTATGCATTGATTTAGATTTGCAATGCTTTGCAGAACTTTGAAACTACCTAAATGTTTTTTACATAGTCACAGATTAAAACAAAACCATTAGAATAAATTAATACATATTAAAAATGGCTAAATTTAGGACAATTATTGTGCAGATTCCACAGTCACAGTCAGTGTTTTCCTTCATGTCTTCTGTGTCATTAGTGTTATATCAGGATCACATGTGTCCAGCTCTGTGTCTGTGAAGAGTGACTGTTCAAGAGGTGAACAACCAAACTTCAGTGAGAAAACACCATCATCTGCCAAAAAGTATTTCATGTGCAACACTAATTTTTAAAATTAATTAATATTAAAAATGGCTAAATTTAGGATTATTATTGTGCAGATTCCACAGTCACAGTCAGTGTTTTCCCTCATGTCTTCTGTGTCATTAGTGTTATAACAGGATCACATGTGTCCAGCTCTGTGTCTGTGAAGAGTGTCTGTTCAAGAGGTGAACAACCAAACTTCAGTGAGAAAACACCATCATCTGCCAAAAGGTATTTCATGAATTTCTGTTTTAGAAAATATACCAGTGAATGAATTTTTATCATATAGTTAAATATTTACCAAAGTATTCATATTGTATTTTTTGTTTGACATATAACTATACTTGTTCTCACATAAAAAGGATATACAAAGAGCCAGGGCCGTCGCTAGGATTTCTGGGCCCTGTGCACTGAATTTGCTATGGGACCCTCTCAAAATCATGTTCAGTGTGGGGGGTGGGTATGACTTGCGATCGTAAATTGTAAAATAACGTTCAGGGGTGGGGGCTAGACTGGGGTTAAATTTTGGCCCTGGACAAACTGAACCCATCCAGCCCACAAATTCCCCCTTGAATGTTTTGATGGGTCGTAGGGCCTTCAATTGGAGTAAATAAATGAAGCCATAAAACAGGACAGAAACGAATACTGATAGATATTACTGAATTCACAACAAATTCAACAAAATTAATAATGCATTTTTGTCACATAGAAAAGCACTTGACAGTAAAGCATTGATTTTTGAGCTAGACTGCTGGAAAGTTACTGCTAATAAATTCTGTCATCATTTCCTCACCCTCATGTCGTTCCAAACATGTATGACTTACTTTCTTCAAGTGTTGTCAAAAGTACCGACCGTGATACCATTCGGTACGGAAATTTAAAAAACGTCCATTTCCCGCTAAGATTTGAGCGCTGTTGTTTATTAAACAGTGCTGATTGGTCATTGTTCACGTGCTCAACAGATAGGTCTGTGATTGGCTTCAATGATCATCGCTTCACGCTCTTCACCGAGCGCTTCATTAATCATTTAAGCCAATCACAGATGTATCTGTTGAGCGTGTGAACAATGACCAATCAGCTTTTAATAATCAATGTTTAATAATCCGCTCTTCAGCGCTCTAATCTTAGTGGGAAATTAATGTTTTTTAAATTTCCGTATCGCGGTCGGTACTTTTGACAACACTGCTTTCTTCTGTTAAACACACAAGAAGATTTTGTAGAATGTTACCAAACCATTTTGGTTACCCATAATTTACCCTTTAAATTATGTTCCACAGAAGAAAGAAATTCATACAGGTTTAGAATACATGACAGTTTTCATTTTAGGGTGAATCTCCCTTTAAGAAATGTATTATTTGTAAATAATAAACACATAATTTATATAAGACACTGATATTTATCTTTAATCAGGCCCTTACTGAATTAACCTTTTACTTAAATTAAAATTCATTATAACTAAACATCTAAAAAGAAAGAAGTTATTGCTTAGAATCCAGAGTTTAGCTGACTAGTATTAGTAGGATGGTGGTCACAAGAAGTCAAACCATGGTCCTCATTACCATGGTTATATGGTTTTTAAAATAAATAAGTAATAATAAACTTGTTACGGAGCCGACGAGACGAGAGGCGCGCGGATCCATTTGCAGGCTTTTATTCATAGACATGGTCACAAAACAATCAGGGTCAAAAACATCAGCAAACAGGTATGACACAGACAAGGCAGAGAGTAATCCTAGGGCAAGCATGGGTCGACGATCGGCGAACAATATCCAACAGGGCAAGGCAGAGAGATAATCCAGGTACACGAGCAATAATCCAAATGAGGTGCGGACAGAGTCCGAACGGCAAGGCAAAGGGTTAATCCAGGAAACACGGGCAGGAATCAAAACACTAGAAAACAAACAAGGCAAGGCAAAACTATGACTACTACGAAAGGCACTGTAAGGTAGCTATCGGCTAGGGTAGCGATATGTGCATACAATACTCGGCGATCACAGAGAGAAAGTCCAAAGCTTATAAAGAGTGTGCAAATGGGAATCAGCTGTGTGTGATCAGTGCAATCAGTTGTGTGTGCGTCGTCAGTGCAATGGATGATGGGAACTGTAGTCTTTGGGTGATATGTAACTGTCTGTGTGGTGTGAAAGTCAATGTGATGGAGGAGTGACCTCTGGTGGTGAGTGAACAGAAGTTCATAGACCGGATTCGTGACATAGCCCCCCCCCCAAGGAGCGGCTTCCAGACGCTCCTACCTTAATAAAATCCAGGAGGGAGGTGGAGCGGAGGCGGAACAGGGGGAGGGACGGAGGGCCAGGTCCACGTGGAAGCGGGAAGACCGGCGACTGAGGCTGAGCCGGCCGAGCAGGACACCCAGGCAGAACCGGCGAAGCAGGAAGCCAGGACGGAGCAGAGAACCAGAGCGGAACCGGAGACCAGGACGGAACAGGAGCCCACCAGGGTGGAGCAGACGGAGCAGGAGCCCACCAGGGCAGATCAGGTGGGACAGGAGCCCTCCAGGGCGGAGCGGATGGGACTGGAGCCCACCACGGCGGAGCAGACGGAACAGCAACCCCTGGTAGAGACTGGGATCTAGGGAAAACTGAGACACGAGAGACAGAGAAAGCATGTACGGACTCAAGAACCAAGGCACGGAACATAGGAAGTCCATCAATATTTTCCCTGGTGGCAACTGAGAGGGCAGACAGTCCATAAGGAAACTTCCTGATCAAAGCCGGACAGGCAGAAAATTCTAAATGCAAGTCATTGACTGGAACTGGACAGGAAGACAGCTTAAAACCTGACTCATTGACAGTGACTGGACAGACAGGAAATTCAAAATTTGACACATTGACTGGAACTGGACAGGAAGACAGCTTAAAACCTGACTCATTGACAGTGACTGGACAGACAGGCAATTCAAAATTAGCAGCATTAGTGACAACTGAACAGGCAAACTCAGATTTATTGGTTGAAACCGGACAGACAGATAGCTCACTAATGTTGTCTTTGGCAATGACAGGGTTAACAGGGCCTACAGACGGTTCATTTAAGGTTTCCATGGCAGTGATGGGGTTAATGGGACAGATATGGGGTGCATTTACAATTTCTGAGTTCATGGCAGACAGTTCAGATGTAGATTTCTTGCCAGAGACAGGCAAGACAGACAGTTCGAAATCAGACACATTAGTTGAGACGAGATGGACAGACAGTTCACAATCAGCCACCATAGCCGGTTCAGAACGGTACAAATGTTCAAAAACGGCCTCCGTGGCCGTGACATGAGCAAAGGAAGGTTCATTATTGGCCTCCGTGGCCAGCTCAAAGCAAGGCGAGAGTTCACAAAAGGCCTCCATAGCCGTGATAGAGCAGGACGAGGATTTAAAGACGGCCTCCATAGCCGTGACAGGACGAGGCGAGAGTTCACAGACGGCCTCCTTAGCTGCGACAGGACAGGGCGAGAGCTCACAGACAGCCTCCTTAGCCGTGACAGGACAGGGCGAGAGTTCACAGATGGCCTCTTTAGCCATGACAGGACAGGGTGAGAGCTGATAAGTGGATACCACTGACACCTCTGGAGGTTCTGCAGCAGATGCCGCCACCTCTAGAGGTTCTACAGCAGTATCATCAGGAGTTTCAACAAATACAGAGAGTTCAGTAATGGTACCTTTGACCGTGACATGACAGGCTGCGAGTGCATTACTGGGCGCCACCACCATGCAAGGAATTAAAGAGAGCACCGCTGCTTCAGGAGGTTCTGCAGCATCAGCCGCCACCTCTGGAGAAACTGCAACGGGCGTTGCCTCAGGGAACACGGCAGCGTGCACCACTACACCAGGAGGTTCTGCAGCATCAGCCGCCACCTCTGGAGACATCTCAGTGGCCGCCGCCGTCTCTAGAGTTTCAGTGGTGGTGTATGCAGCCCAAATACACCATAAAGCGAGCCCCAATGTGGGAAGCACTACAGGCAGGGGAATCAGTTCAGGGACAGGAGGGCTAAAGTGAGTGGGTTTGGGGATACCAGCTGCGCGTGCAGACACCAGCGGTGCATCCCTCACGCTGGACACCAGACAGGGAACTCGATGGACTGACCTTAAATCTCTGGGTGTGACAGACTCTGGCAGTTCGGCAGAGACGTGAAGAGACTCTGGCCTAAGATCTGAGACGTGAAGAGACTCTGGCTGAAGAGCTGAGACGTGAAGAGACTCTGGCTGAAGAGCTGAGACGTGAAGAGACTCTGGCTGAAGAGCTGAGACGTGAAGAGACTCTGGCTGAAGAGCTGAGACGTGAAGAGACTCTGGCTGAAGAGCTGAGACGTGAAGAGACTCTTGACGATCCGCAGGGACGTGACTTGACTTGTGACGATCAATGGTGACTTGACTTGGTTCATTAACATCAACTGAGACTTTACTTAGCTCTTTAACATCCACAGTGACTTGACTTGGCTCTTTAACATCAACCGTGACTTGAATTGACTCATGACTGGCAGCAATGACATGACGGGGTGTTGTTGTGGCCGCCATTTTGTGAACGGGCTCTGCTGTCGCCACCATTTTGTGAGCATGCTCTAGCGCGGCTGTGATCATACAATTGAGTGCGGTGTCGCGTTCCTCCGCGACACCCACAGTGAACGCTGAACCAACAGTTAACAGAACATAATCCAGAAAGTTACTCAGTGACGAACGAGGTCCCTGAGGAATCACTTTTGATCTTACAGTCTGGTTAAGGCCATTACAGAAAAAGTCTATTAGCATGCAGTCTGGTAATTCTGAGCCATTAGCCAGAGCCAAATATTCTGCAATGTAACGCTCGAGTGATCGTGTGCCCTGCTTGAGCGCTAGCAACAAGATCGCTGCGTCCATACCTGGCAAATGTCCGTTGGGAAAGCCGTTGAATCCTTGTGTGAACGAGTATTCTGTTACAGAGCCGACGAGACGAGAGGCGTGCGGATCCATTTGCAGGCTTTTATTCATTGACATGGTCATAAAACAAGCAGGGTCAAAAACATCAGCAAACAGGTATGACACAGACAAGGCAGAGAGTAATCCTAGGGCAAGCATGGGTCGACGATCGGCGAACAATATCCAATAGGGCAAGGCAGAGAGATAATCCAGGTACACGAGCAATAATCCAAACGAGGTGCGAACAGAGTCCGAACGGCAAGGCAAAGGGTTAATCCAGGAAACACGGGCAGGAATCAAAACACTAGAAAACAAACAAGGCAAGGCAAGGCAAGGCAAGGCAAGGCAAGGCAAGGCAAGGCAAGGCAAGGCAAGGCAAGGCAAGGCAAAACTATGACTACTACGAAAGGCACTGTAAGGTAGCTATCGGCTAGGGTAGCGATATGTGCATACAATACTCGGCGATCACAGAGAGAAAGTCCAAGGCTTATAAAGAGTGTGCAAATGGGAATCAGCTGTGTGTGATCAGTGCAATCAGTTGTGTGTGCGTCGTCAGTGCAATGGATGATGGGAACTGTAGTCTTTGGGTGATATGTAACTGTCTGTGTGGTGTGAAAGTCAATGTGATGGAGGAGGAGTGACCTCTGGTGGTGAGTGAACAGAAGTTCATAGACCGGATTCGTGACAAAACTATACAATTTGTAGTTTGAAAAGGTAAACATGAAGAAATTACAAAACATCTTCTATCAAATTAAAATATTCCACAATATGTAATAACAGTAACATTTATAATAAATAAATTTCTGCCAACACATAGGCTATTTGTACAGTTCAAGTTACTATGGTGCTGAATTGACAAGCCTATTGGCGTTTTCCAATATACCTCATTGTCGTGGCTGTTTTCAGCCAGCATCACTACCGAACCTTTAATGTTCTCATATCACATGACTGTATAACAATAATTATGTGTCACATCTGAATGGATCAAGCGACTTGTGCTGTTTATCTCTTAAATCGTGGCTGAAGCGTGGCGCTGTGCGGTGACTGATCCTGCTGTGTTTTGACGCGCGGCTGGCGGCTGCATTGGGGAGCGCTGCTTCACACGTTTGGAGTATTTGCTTTATGCGGTTTCGCATGCGCTGTAATTATAAACAGTGCCTAATATTGGGAAGCTCTCCCTCGTTTCGGCGATCGGCCCACTACTCGAATGGAATGTCCTGGTGCTCCCGATGGCCAGTAGGTGATCGCAGGCCCCCCAGACCTCTGGGCCCTATGCTGTCTGTCACCCTTTCCCCCCCACTAGCGACGCCCCTGCAAAGAGCAATGCTTTAAAAAAAAACTTAAAATGAGCAGGCTAAGCATCAGCAGAAATGATTCAGTCACTAAAATTATTTGATGTGAATCATATTTTTTGTGATACCCAATTAATTTTGTGTGCTGACATTATGCTGGACAGAATTGACAACACAGAATTTACTATTATTCACTAGCCACTGTTTTATTTGCTTATAAGACAAAAAAAAGGAAATAAGAAAGTTTTAAGTCTGTAGTTTAAGTAAATTTAAGTCTGTATCACAATGCAACAAAAATTACACTTTAAGATGACCTTAAACAGATAATGCTTTCTTTTTCTCTTTTTTTAAAAAGCTTTAATGCTTCTCTTTTTCTCTTTTTTTTATTATTATAAGAGATTTCTCCAATATTGTTGCCTAGAAATGCAGTATTTTATTTTATTTTATTTCTAACAGCATTCAATATGAGACATTAGATTCAGGCATCCAGAACCAAAAGAGTTTCAAAGACAATCTTGAGCAGATCTTCAAGGTAAGAAAAGCACTTTCATTAATATTTAACATTCACATAATGGAAAACAAGTATGTTATTGAAAAAAAGCTTGCTATAAATGTAATAGAAATATATTTTCCAATTTCTCTTGACAAATTAATCTTCCTTTTAAGAACATAATAGGGAATCTAAAAAAATAATGTGTATTTTCTTTTCTTAAAATGACAGCTAATCAAAACGTTTGTTTGTCTTTTTACTGAATTTGTTTTCTAAATGTGATTGAATAAATTATCCAGATATGGATGTAAGATTTGGTTACATTTTGATGTTCTTTATCTTGCTTTCCTTGTAGGATCTTGAGAACAAAGTAATAACTTTTTTGAAGAATGAGCTGGAAAATTTTAAGAAAATATTACAAAAAGAGAACACACAATGCTTTGTGAAGGAGTTTAATGAGAATAGAAGCAGTATCAAAGAAGCAGCTCTTGATCTCTCGCTCTGCTTCCTGAGAGAGATGAAGCAAGATGAAGCTGCTGATACTCTAGAAGGTAAGAGACCCACCATCTGTCAGATTGTCACTTATAGATGTCAAAGAGAAAATTAAGATTAAACATATCTGTATTGTTGTCATTTCTGTGTTTAGATGAGCTGTTCTTCATTCATCAGCTGAAATGTAGCTTAAAGAAGAAGTATCAATGTGTATTTGAAGGAATCACAAAGCAAGGTGACTCCATACTTCTGAATAACATCTACACAGATCTCTATATCACTCAGGGTTGTAGTGAACAGGTTAATACTGAACATGAGGTCAGACAGATTGAAGTTGCTTCCAGACGTCATGAATCACAAGAAATACAGGTTGAATGCAAACATTTGTTTGAAGCACATGAACAAGACAAGCAGAACAGAACTGTGATGACAAAAGGAGTTGCTGGCATTGGAAAATCAGTCTCTGTGCAAAAGTTTGTTCTGGATTGGGCCGAAGGAAAAGAAAATCAGGACATCAGCTTCATATTTCCTCTTCCATTCAGAGAGATGAACTTAAAGGAGAAAGAAAACCAAAGTTTGATGGACCTTATAACTCAGTTTTTCCCAGAAACAAAAGGACTGAACCTTACAAGAAGGAATAATTTCAAAGTCCTGTTTATTCTTGATGGATTGGATGAATGTCGTCTTCCTCTAAACTTTGCTGGTAATGAGATGTGGTCTGATGTATGGTCACCAGCGTCTCTGGATGTTCTCCTGACGAACCTCATCAAAGGAAATCTGCTTCATTCTGCTCTCATCTGGATCACCACCAGACCAGCAGCTGCCAGTAAGATTCCTCCTGACAGTATCGACCGGCTGACAGAGATACGAGGATTCAGTGATGCACAGAAGGAGGAGTACTTCAGAAAAAAGTTCACAGATGAGGATCTGGCCAGAGAAATTATTTCTCATGTTAAACAATCAAAGAGTCTCTTTATCATGTGCCACATCCCAGTCTTCTGCTGGATTTCAGCCACCGTTCTTCAGAACATTTTAGAGGAGAAAATAAATAATTTTGTGAAAAACAATCAGGTTGATGAAGCCTCCAAAACACTGCAGGACTCAAACACTGAAGACACTCTCAAGACTCTGACACAAATGTACTCCCACTTTCTCCACTTTCAGATCCGGCAGAGCAGACAAAAGTATGATGGAGAATACAGACCAGATGTTTCCTGCGATAAAGATGCCATCCTTTCACTGGGGAAACTGGCTTTTCAACAGCTGCAAAGAAACAATGTGATCTTCTATGACACAGACCTGGAAGCCTGTGGTATTGATGTCTATAAGGCATCAGTGTATTCAGGCATGTGTACCCAGATCTTTAAGGAGGAAACAGGGATCACTGTTGGTACCATGTACTGCTTTGTTCACTTGAGCATTCAAGAGTTTATTGCAGCCCTTTATGCACATCCGTGTCTAGACATCAACAAGAATAGTGTGTTTGTTCAAGACTCTACAGAACAGGAAAACAAAAGTGAAACAATGATTGATTTGCTCAAGACTGCAGTGGTCAAGGCACTTGAGAGTAATAATGGACACCTTGACCTTTTCCTTCGATTCCTCCTTGGTTTGTCACTCCAGTCCAATCGTCGACTCTTAAGAGGTCTGTTGACACAGCAAGACTGCAATGACCAGAGCAACGAGGAAATAGTTCAGTACATCAAGCAGAAATTTGAAGCTAATCTGTCTCCAGAGAGATCCATCAATCTGCTCTACTGTCTGAATGAACTGAATGATCAAACTCTGGTGAAAGAAATTCAGTCCCACCTCAGCAAAGGAAGTCTCTCATCTGCTGACCTTTCACCTGCCCAGTGGTCTGCTTTGAGCTTTGTGTTGTTGACATCAGAGGAGGAGCTGGAGGAGTTTGAGCTTCAGAAATTCAAGAAATCAGATGAGTGTCTCATTAGACTATCAGCAGTCATCAAAACCTCCAAAAGAGCTCTGTAAGTCAAACTAAACAAAAGGTTTCATTGTCCCCTTGTGTTGGCCCTTGCCACAGTTAGCTAATATTATTAACTGTTCAAAGGTTTGGAGTGAATATCAACTGGTAATCAGCTACCTAACCTTGTTAGTATTGTTTCAGTAACTTACTAACCAATAATTTTGATGCAGTATAAGCCAGGGGTCTGCATAATTCATTGTCTTTAAAGCTATAGGTAGCTATATTTTAGCTAAAGGCTTAAAGTAGATTTAATATTTACATTTATAAAATGTATTCAATCTAATTATTCTGTCATTTTATTTCCCTTGTAGGCTAAATGATTGTGGCTTAACAGAAAAAAGCTGTTCAGCTCTGGCTACAGTTCTAGAATCAGATACCAATCTGAAAGAGCTGAACATGAGCAATAATAATCTGATGGATTCAGGAATGAAGCTGCTCTGCACTGGACTGAAGAATATAAAGTGTCATTTAGAGATACTGAGGTAAGTTGTGTGACAATAGATAAATATTAAATTGAACTCAACAAAACATAAGGTGAAATCCAGACTTGGATAAACAAGAAGTCTGTATGTTTTGCATGGAGATACTTTATATTTACACCTGCCATGGTGTTCTTTTTCTGATTTGGTCTGTCATTGACTGTGCCTACGCCAATGTGTTGTGCTATACTGTTTACAGAATGAATTTGGTTATGGTGTGGATATCTTACATTTGATGGTTATATCATGTATATCTGTCATTAGTAAAAGATCAGAAAGATGTGTATTTACATCCTGACAGACAGCATCCACTAAACTTCACAAATTTCACTGAAGGAGTGCGAAGTCAAGGGAGCACAGTAATTCTGATTAAATAATGTATTTGGCTAAAGTATTTGTTATAAATTTAAGGTTAAAATTGTACATGAAACACAAGTAATGTTAATGAGTGGGGTAACTATAAAGAGATTATAATGTGTATTTGGATATAAATCCGTATAGTTATAGATCAGAGATATTTTGTTAAGGTTCCAAGAGGTTCGGTCTCTATGCTTCCTTCCCAGCGGAGGTGCACACAATACTTTTTTGAAGAAAAAAACAAACAGTCAAATTACTTATCAAAGATGAGGATTTTGAGCCCTGAGAGCCAGAGCAGTGGTGTCTAAGAATTAAAAAAAAATAATATTAAATAGAAAGTCAAGTCAAGTCACCTTTATTTATATAGCGCTTTTAACAATACAAATTGTGTCAAAGCAACTGCACAATATCAAAATAGGAAAATAGTGTGTCAATAATGTAAAATGACAAGATTAAACACTCAATTTTCAGTTAAAGGCATTTCATTATTGAATTCAGTGATGGCATCATCCAGCTCAGTTCAGTTCAAAAAGTTTCTGTTCAAAGTCGACGATATCGCTGGAAATGAAGTGTCCCCAACTAAGCAAGCCAGAGGAACCTAAACTCCATCGGTGACAGAACGGAGAAAAAAACCTTGGGAGAAACCAGGCTCAGTCGGGGATCAGTTCTGCTCTTGCCAGACGACCCAGCAGTTCAATTACAACTGCTGCAAAGTCAGATTGTAAGGGCTCAACTGGTTCCAGTGGTCTTTTCCCAATGGCTGTCTAGGTGACTGGATCCTCACTGGGGATCTGTCTCTGGGGCTCATCTAGGTGTCCTGGTCTCCGCTGACGTTCAGGGCTGTAGAGGTCATCTCTAGGTGCTGATCCACCATCTGATCTGGTGACTGCAGTGACCTCGGAATAAGAAAGAAACGGACTAATATTAGTGTAGATGTCAATCTTCTTACGATGTAACAAGTACATTGTGTGTTATGGGAAGTGTTCCCGGTTCCGGTTGACCTAATTAATGCAGCCTAACAATCCTTTAACGGATTTGAATATTAGAAGTGTATTAGTGTGTTATGTGTACGCCAGGTTAAAGAGATGGGTCTTTAATCTAGATTTAAACTGACAGAGTGTGTCTGCCTCCCGAACAGTGTTTGGTAGATTGTTCCAGAGTTTGGGCGCTAAATAGGAAAAAGATCTGCTGCCCGCAGTTGATTTTGATATTCTAGGTATTATCAAATGGCCAGAGTTTTGAGAACGCAGCAGCCGTGGAGGACTATAATGTGATAAGAGCTCGCTCAAGTACTGAGGAGCTAAACCATTCAGGGCTTTATAAGTAATTAACAAGATTTTAAAATCTATACAATGTTTAGTAGGGAGCCAGTGCAGTGTTGACAGAACCGGGCTAATGTGGTCATACTTCCTGGTTCTAGTAAGAACTCTAGCTGCTGCATTTTGAACCATCTGTAGTTTGTTTATTAAGCGTGCAGAACAACCACCAAATAAAGCATTACAATAATCTAACCTTGAGGTCATAAACGCATTAATTAATATTTCTGCATTTGACATTGAGAGCATAGGTCGCAGTTTAGATATATTTTTAAGATGAAAAAATGCAGTTTTACAAATGCTAGAAACGTGGCTGTCAAAGGAGAGATTGCTATCAAACAGCACACCTAGTTTCCTGACTGATGACGAAGAATTGACAGAGCAGCCATCAAGTGTTAGACAGTGTTCTAGGTTATTACTTGTGGGGGTTTTAGGTCCGATAATTAACACCTCTTTTTTTCAGAATTTAGCAGTAAGAAATTATTCATCATCCAGTTTTTTATATCGACTATGCATTCCAAAAGTTTCTCAATTTGGTGTGTTTCACCGGGCCTTGAAGAAATATAGATCTGAGTATCATCAGCATAACTGTTACAGGGCTGACGAGACGTGAGACATGCGGATCCATATGCAAGGCTTTATTATAAGACATGGTCAAAACACAGGCAGGGTCAGTAAACAGTAGACAGGTATGGCAGAGGCAAGACACAGAGAGTAATCCGAGGGCAAGCGTGGGTCGACGATCGGCGAACAATATCCAGAGGGCTAGGCAGAGAGACAATCCAGGAGAACGAGCAATAATCCAAGCGAGGTACAAACAGAGTCCAAAGGGTAAGGCAGAGAGAATAATCCAGGAGCATGGGCAGGAATCAAACACGGGAAAAACTATCAAAAGGCTAGGCAAAAACTATGACAAATAAGTGGGCTCCGTAAGGTAGCTATCTCTAGGGGAGTGATAACCGCTAAACAATACTCGGCAGAGAGCAAGAGGAAGTCCCGTAACAGAATACTCGGCCAAACAAGGATCCAGCGGCTTTCCCAACCAACATTGGTCAGGTATGGATACAGCGACCTTGTTACTAGCCCTCAAGCAGGGAACTCGATCACTTGAGGGTTACATCACGGAATATTTGGCTTTGGCTAATGGCTCAGATTTACCGGACTGTATATTAATAGACTTTTTCTGTGATGGCCTTAACCAGCCGTTAAAAGCGAAAATAATTCATAATGGCCCTCGTTTGTCACCAAGTCATTTTCTGGATTATGTTCTGTGGACTGTGGGTTCAGCATTCACTGTGGGGGTCGCGGAGGAACGAGACACCGCACCCAATTGTGTGATCACAGCCGCGCTAGAGCACGCTCACAAAATGGCGGCCACAACAACACCCCGTAGCGTCATTGCTGCCAGTCACAAACCAAGTCAAGTCCCAGCTGATGTTAAAGAGCCAAGTCAAGTCCCAGCTGATGTTAAAGAGCCAAGTCAAGTCCCAGCTGATGTTAAAGAGCCAAGTCAAGCCCCAGCTGATGTTAAAGAGCCAAGTCAAGGCCCAGCTGATGTTAAAGAGCCAAGTCAAGTCCCAGCTGATTTTAAAGATCCAAGTCAGACCACAGCTTATGCTAAAAAGCCAAGTCAAGTCGCTGCTGATGTTAAAGAACCAAGCCAAGCCACAAGCGATCGTCACGAGTCAGGCCAGGCCACGAGTGATCGTCACGAGTCAGGCCAGGCCACGAGTGATCGTCACGAGTCAAGCCAGGCCACGAGTGATCGTCATGAGTCAAGCCAAGCCACGAGTGATCGTCACGAGTCAATCCAAACCACAGTTGATCGTCACGAGTCAAGCCAAGCCACAGTTGATCGTCACGAGTCAAGCCAAGCCACAGTTGATCGTCACGAGTCAAGCCAAGCCACAGTTGATCGTCAAGAGTCAAGCCAAGCCACAGTTGATCGTCACGAGTCCAACCAAAGCACAGCGCTCCAGCCAGAGTCTCTTCGCGCCTCAGCGCTCCAGCCAGAGTCACACCACGTCTCAGCTCTCCAGCCAGAGTCACACCACGTCTCAGCTCTCCAGCCAGAGTCACACCACGTCTCAGCTCGTCATCCCGAGTCACACCAAGCCACTGTGGATCATCATGAACTCACCCAACTCACAGTTCTCCAGCCAGAGTCACGCCACGTCACAGCTGACCAGCCAGAGTCACGCCACGTCACAGCTGACCAGCCAGAGACACGCCACGTCACAGCTGACCAGCCAGAGTCACGCCACGTCACAGCTGACCAGCCAGAGTCACGCCACGTCACAGCTGACCAGCCAGAGTCTCTTCACGTCTCTGCCGAACTGCCAGAGTCTGTCACACCCAGAGATTCAAGGTCAGTCCTTCGAGTTCCCTGTCTGGTTTCCAGTGTGAGGGATGCACCGCTGGTGTCTGCACGCGCAGCTGGTATCCCCAAACCCACTCACTCTAGCCCTCCTATTCCTGCACTAGTTTCCCTGTCCGAAGCGCTTCCCATGATGGGGATCGCTTTGTGTTGCGTTTGGGCTGCGTACACCACCACTGAACTGCCTGAGGTAGCGACGTCCACTGTAATGTCTCCAGAGGTGGCGGCGGATGCTGCAGAACCTCTTGGGGTAGTGACACTCGCTGCTGTGCTCACCGAAGCAATGGCACTCGCTGCGGCTTCTTCAGAGGTAATGGCACATGCTGCAGAATCTCCTGAAGCGGCGGTGCTCGTTTCAGCTCCTGGTATGGTGGTAGCACCCAGTAATGTACTCTCAGCCGGTCATGTTGCGGTCAAAGAGACCGTTACTGAACTCTACCCGTCTTCTGAGGAGACCACTGTAGAACCTCCAGAGGTGTCAGTGGTACCCTCCTATGAATCCTTGTCCTGCCCTGTCACGGCTAGGAGGGCCGTCCGTGAGCTCTCGCCCTGTCCCGTCACGGCTAAGGAGGCCGTCTGTGAACTTTCGCCCTGTCCCGTCACGGCTAAGGAGGCCGTCTGTGAACTTTCGCCTTGTCCTGTCATGGCTAGGAAGGCCGTCTGTGAACTCTCGCCCTGTCCTGTCACAGCTAAGGAGGCCGCCTGTGATTCCTTGTCCTGCCCAGTCACGGCTATGGAGGCCGCCTGTAATTCCTTGTCCTGCCCAGTCACGGCTATAGAGGCCGCCTGTGATTCCATGTCCTGCCCAGTCACGGCTATGGAGGCCGCCTGTGATTATCCGTCCTGCCCTGTCACGGCTACGAAGGCCGCCTATGATTTCCTGTCATGCCCTGTCACGGCTAGGGAGGCTGCCTGTGATTCCCAGACCTGCCCTGCCACGGCCCCTGAGACCATGAAGGCTCTCCCTGTGTTGTCTGTCTCTGCTCTCCCTGTGTTGTCTGTCTCTGCTCTCTCGGTGTTGTCTGTCTCTGTTCCCCCCAGATCTCAGATTCTGCCATGGTTTCCTGCCCGGTCTGCTTTCCTGAGGTGGTCTACTGCTCAGGTCTGGTTGGCTCCTGTCACACCTGCTCCGCCCTGGGGGGATCCTGTCACGCCTGCTCTGCCCTGGGGGGCTCCTGTCACGCCTGCTCCGCCCTGGTGGGCTCCAGGTCCGTCTGCTCCGCCCTGGTGGGCTCCAGGTCCGTCTGCTCTGCCCTGGTGGGCTCTGGTCCCATCTGCTCCGCCCTGGTGGGCTCTGGTCCCGTCTGCTCCGCCCTGGTGGGCTCCAGGTCCGTCTGCTCCGCCCTGGTGGGCTCCAGGTCCGTCTGCTCCGCCCTGGTGGGCTCCAGTTCCAACCGCTCCGCCCCGGCTTCCTGCTCTGCCGACTTTGCCTTGTTCCACAGCACTCCACTTCCACATGGACCTGGCCCTCCGTCCCTCCCCCTGTTCCGCCTCCGCTCCACCGCCCTCCTGGATTATTTAGGGGCGTCTGGAAGCCGCTCCTTGGGGGGGGGCTATGTCACGAATCCTGGCCATGAACTTCTGCTCATTCACCACAAGAGGTCACTCACCCATCACATTGACTTTCACACTACACAGACAGTTACAGATCACTCAGAAACTACATTTCCCATCACCCACTGCATTGACACAGCTGTTCACACTGATCACGCTTGCACCTGAGAACCATCTCACAATCACCATCACCCAATCACACACACTATATAAGCTCTGGACTTCCTCTTACTCTCTGCCTTGTCTTTGTTATACCTGTTTGCTACTGTCCGACCCTGCCTGTGTTTTGACCATGTTTTACAATAAAACCTTGCATATGGATCCGCATGTCTCTCGTCTCGTCAGCCCCGTAACAATAACAGTGAAAGCTAACCCCGTGTCTCTTGATAATATCTCCCAAGGGTAACATATAAAGCGTGAAAAGTAACGGCCCTAGTACTGAGCCTTGAGGTACTCCATACTGCACTTGTGATTGATATGATACCTCGTCATTCACTGCTACGAACTGATGGCGGTCAGATAAGTACGATTTGAACCATGCTAAGGCACTTCCACTAATGCCAACAAAGCTTTCTAGTCTATTTAAAAGAATGTTGTGGTCGATGGTGTCGAACGCGGCGCTAAGATCCAGTATAACTAATAAAGAGATACAACCACGATCAGATGACAGAAGTAGATCATTTGTAACTCTAATGAGAGCAGTCTCAGTACTATGATACGGTATAAATCCTGACTGGAAATCCTCACAGATACCATTTTTCTCTAAGAAGGAATATAATTGTGAGGATACTACCTTTTCCAGTATCTTTGACAGAAAAGGGAGATTTGAGATCGGTCTGTAATTAACTAGATATTTGGGGTTAAGTTGTGGTTTTTTAATGAGAGGCTTAATAACAGCCAATTTGAAGGTTTTGGGGACATATCCTAATGACAATGATGAATTAATAATAGCCAAAAGAGGATCTATGACTTCTAGAAGCAGCTCTTTTATTAGTTTAGATGGAATAGGGTCTAACATACATGTTGTTGGTTTAGATGATTTAACAAGTTTATACAATTCTTCCTCTCCTATAGTAGAGAATGAGTGGAATTGTTCCTCAGGGGATCTATAGTACACTATTTGATGTGATAATATAGCTGACGGCTGCATGGTTACAATTTTATCTCTGATAGTATCGATCTTGGAAGTAAAGTCGTTCATAAAATCATTACTGCTGTGCTCTTGGGAAATGCCAACACCTGTTGATGCTTTATTTTTCGTTAATTTAGTGACTGTATTGAATAAATACCGGGGGTTATGTTTGTTTTCTTCTAGAAGAGACGAAAAGTAATCAGATCTAGCATTATTTAATGCTTTTCTGTAGGATAGGATACATTTCCGCCAAGCTATACGAAATACCTCTAGTTTTGTTTTCCTCCAGCTGCGCTCCATTTTCCAGGCTGCTCTCTTTAGGGTGCGAGTGTGCTCATTATACCACGGTGTTGGACTCTTTTCCTTAATCTTCCTTAAGCGTAAAGGAGCAACCGTATCTAAAGTGCTAGAAAAGAGAGAGTCCATAGTTTCTGTTACATCATCAAGTTGTTCTGAGCTGTTGGATATGCTGAGGAATTGAGATAAATCAGGAAGATGACTTACAAAGCAATCTTTTGTGCTAGAAGTGATGGTTCTACCATACTTGTAACAAGGAGTAAAATTTACAGTTTTAGCTATATGGAGTTTACACAAGACTAGATAATGATCTGAGATATCATCGCTTTGCTGCAAAATTTCAACACCACTAACATCAATTCCATGTGACAGTATTAAATCTAGAGTATGATTTCGACAATGAGTAGGTCCTGAAACGTGTTGTCTAACCCCGATAGAGTTCAGAATGTCTATGAATGCTGATCCTAAAGCATCTTTTTCATTATCGACATGGATATTAAAATCGCCAACAATTAAGACTTTATCTGCAGCCAGTACTAACTCAGATAAAAAAATCAGCAAATTCTTTAATAAAGTATGTATGGTGCCCTGGTGGCCTGTATACAGTAGCCAGTACAAACATCACAGGGGATTTATCACTAACACATGTTTCTCTAGATAATGGTATACGCAGCACCATAACTTCAAATGAGTTATACTTAAAGCCTGCCCTCTGAGTAATACTGAGAATATTGCTATAAATTGTAGCAACACCTCCCCCTTTGCCTTTTGGACGTGGGTCATTTTTATAGCAGTAATCTTTGGGGGGTGGACTCATTTAAAATAATGTATTCATCTGGTTTTAGCCATGTTTCTGTCAAACAGAGCAAATCTAGGTTATGATTGTCACGGATCGGCCAGGCTCTCCCCTCCGTCAATCACAACGATCCGCATCACCTGAATTCTAATCATGCTCACCTGCACCTCATCACCACTGTCATCTAACCCAGCATAAGAGCACATGCCACAGTTCACTCTCTGTCCGATCTCGTACACACGACGTGGACTCTACTCCTGCGACCATCATGCTGAGTATAAACCTTTCAATACTTACCCATTGATCCTTACCTCCTGTGCCTGCTCCTTGTGTTCTCCTCTCCCGCCAGATCATCTGTCTCCGTGGTCAGTGTGCTCCTGAAGATTCCCCCGTCTCATCTGCACTTTGTATCTGTGGACAAAAGGATATTCACTATTACGATCCTACCCATCTTCGGTGCATACCTCAGAAGTCATCTACTCACCTCAAGTCTCCCCTGCACAACTCAGTAAAGCACATCCTGTTCAATAAACGTTTATGTGCTTTTACTTACCTCTGTGTCCGGCTGCATATGTTACAGAAGATCGGACCAATTTACCGACGAACAAGATGAGCTCCCCATACCCCTTTCAGGAGCTTGTGGATTCCCTGAAGAAGGTATTACTCCATCCACCTTCACCTCCGGTACCTCCAGCTCCTGCACCTCCACCTACCAGCACAACGCCCAGCACTCCTTCTCCGATCGTTTTCGCCAGTCCCATGGCCCGACCAGCGCCCTTCTCTGGTTCGGCGGAGGAGTGCAATGGCTTCCTTTTGCAATGTACCCTCACCATTGATCTGCATCCACATATGTTTCCCACTGACCAGTCTAAGATCGCTTTTGTGATTACCTCCCTGACAGGCCCTGCGCTCCAGTGGGCGGAGACAATCCTAAATCAAGCAGGTCCCGTCACCCAGACTTTCTCCAACTTCCTAGCCCATTTTCGGGAAGTATTCAGTAGCTCGCCGGGGGATTCTTCCGTAGGTGAGCAACTGTTTCAACTGCGACAGGGCTCGATGCCTATTCATCAACACTCTCTCAAGTTCAGAACCCTGGCGACTGCCAGCGGCTGGAATGAGCCGTCCCTCCTGACGGCTTTCCGACAAGGGCTTAATCCCCACCTTCGCCTTCACCTCGCTGCCTATGATGACACATATGGTCTGGAAAAGTTTATCCAATTGGCCATCCGCTGTTCCAAACGCATACAGTCTTGCTCAACTGACTCCTCAGTAGCCATTGCCATTCATCCCACCCGCCAACCAGAGACCAGTTACCCTCCAGAACCTATGCAAATGGACTACAACCGCCTATCACCTGCGGAGAGACGGAGATGACTTTCCAAGGGATTGTGTCTGTACTGTGGTGCGAGTGGGCACATGATCCTGGAGTGCCCCCTTCGTCCTCCTCGGGCTTTGGTGAATACCATACGTCCTCCCATTACCAAGATGAATCCTCTTTCCACCTGCGCTCAGCTTACTGCTGGCAATTTTGTGGTTTCAGTTACCATCCTCCTTGACTCCGGTTCAGCGGGCAACTTCATCGCCGGAGGTCTCTGCCGGCAGCTCCGACTCCCGACTTCGATCACGGAGACCGCTTACGAGGTCCAATCCATAACAGGCAAGCCCCTCACTCGACGTCACGTCAGACACAGTGTAGGACCATTACAACTGCAAATAGGGCAGTTACATCAGGAGGAACTACATCTGCTGGTTCTGGAGTGTTCCACTGTGGACGTCATTCTTGGCCGCCCTTGGTTGGTGCAGCATGATCTCCACCTTTCCTGGAGGACAGGAGAAGTCCTAAAGTGGGGTGAGAGTTGCTTCCCTCGGCTGCCCCGACCTCTTACTGCTGTCCACGTCCAGCTACCTGTTCACTCCACGTCAATTGAGAGTCCTGTTAAGAAGCAATCCGTCAACATTCCATCCAGTTACTCCCACTTTAGTGACGTTTTCTGTCCCAAGAAAGCTGCCCAGCTACCACCACATCGGCCATGGGACTGTGCGATCGATCTTATGCCGGGTGAGCCAGTACCTCATGGAAAGATCTATCCCTTATCACTCCCCGAACAGAAGGCCATGGAGGAGTATATTGAGGAGGCGTTAAAGCAAGGCTACATCATTCCATCTACATCCCCTGCTGCTTCCAGTTTCTTCTTCGTGGCCAAGAAGGACGGAGGCCTGAGGCCCTGTTTTGACTACCGGAAACTAAATAAGATCACCGCCAAGTTCCGGTACCCTCTTCCCCTTGTCCCAACAGCCTTGGAACAACTGCGCGGTGCCACCATCTTCACCAAGTTGGACCTTCGCAGCGCTTATAACCTCATCCGCATCCGTGAAGGGGATGAATGGAAGACGGCTTTTGTGACCCCCACCGGCCACTATGAGTACCGGGTAATGCCGTACGGGCTAGTCAATGCTCCTTCAGTCTTCCAAGGCTTTATGCATGAGGTGCTCCGGGAGTTCCTCCATTGGTTCGTCATCGTTTACATAGATGACATCCTCATTTACTCCCGGAGCTTGGCCGAACATCGCCAACACGTTGCAGAGGTCCTCCAACATTTGAGGGAATTCCACCTATACCTCAAGGCCGAGAAATGCACCTTCCACCAGTCCACAGTCCACTTCCTCGGGTATGTCATTAACAGTGGTGGCATTCGCATGGACAAGGGGAAGGTGGAGGCAATCACTTCCTGGCCCCTTCCCTCCATTATCAAGGGACTCCAAAGATTCCTAGGATTCTCCAATTTCTATCACCGGTTCATCTCCAATTACAGCACAATCACCAGTCCCCTCACTGACTTACTTAAAGGTAAAGCTAAATCTCTGTCTTGGAACCCTAACGCAATGGAAGCGTTTAACAAGCTCAAGCACGCCTTCACCAGCGCACCACTCCTTGTTCACCCCAATCCAAGGTTACCCTTCGTCGTGGAAGTGGATGCCTCCACAACAGGTGTCGGAGCAGTACTGTCTCAGCAGCAGGGGACGCCTCCCAAACTCCATCCATGCGCCTACTTCTCCCGTAAACTCAGCCCGGCGGAGAGGAACTATGACATCGGCAATCGAGAACTCCTAGCCATCAAACTTGCCTTAGAGGAATGGAGGCACTGGCTAGAGGGGGCAGCACACCCCTTTCTGGTATTGACGGACCACAAAAACCTGCAGTATCTCCGCGAAGCCAAACGGTTAAACCCTCGTCAAGCCAGGTGGGCTCTGGTTTTTACCCGTTTCCAATTTAAGATTTCCTACCATCCAGGCCCAAGAAATGTTAAGGCCGATGCCTTGTCCCGTATTCACACTCCTGAGGAGAGCTCGGAGGAACCAGAAAGGATACTGCCAGCCGAGATCATCACCAGCCCCATCCAGTGGACCTCTCCACCAGTTGCCTCTACCACTCCACCAGCCAATCCGCCGGGCTGTCCACCCGATCACCAATACGTTCCTAGAACTCAACGCACTCCTCTCATCCATTCCACTCACACCTCCCTAGGTACTGGCCACCCAGGGGCCAATGCCACTCTCTCGCTGCTACGAGACCGCTTCTGGTGGCCCAATATGGCCAGGGATGTGAGAAGGTTCGTGCAAGGCTGCCCCGACTGCGCCATCTCCAAAAGTTCCCGTCACCTCCCTGCTGGCAAACTTTTCCCATTACCCACCTAGGGGTGGATTTCATCACGGATTTGCCTGCCTCTGATGGTAATACATGTGTCTTAGTCATCATAGACCGTTTCTCCAAGTTCTGTCACCTCATACCCCTCGCAGGCCTTCCCACGGCACTTCAGACTGCTGAACTCCTTTTCAACCAAGTTGTGCATTATTATGGCATCCCAGAAGACATTGTATCGGACAGAGGTCCACAATTCATCTCCCGAGTCTGGAAAGCCTTCTTCTCACTCCTAGGTGTGACCGTGAGCCTCTCCTCTGTTTACCATCCGCAGTCGAATGGGCAGACCGAGCGCAAGATCCAGGAAGTGGGACGCTTCCTGAGAACCTTCTGCCATGACCGCCAGAACTCTTGGAACCAGTTTCTTGGCTGGGCCGAGTACGCCCAGAATTCCCTGCGTCAGAGCTCGACTGGACTCACTCCCTTCCAGTGCGTACTTGGTTTCCAGCCTCCCCTGTTTCCCTGGTCAGGGGAACCATCCGACGTCCCCGCGGTCGATTACTGGTTCCGAGAGAGCGAGGGAGTCTGGGACGCAGCACACCATCAGCTGCAGCAGGCAGTGCGCAGACAAAGGATGGCAGCGGACGTCCGACGATCAGCCAGTCCCGAATACCAACCTGGGCAAAAGGTCTGGCTGTTCACACCGGACATCAAGCTGCGCTCCTTGAGGAACACTCCTTGAGGAATTCCACTCGGCTCACCCCGATCGTCCAGCTCCCCGGGGCCGGGGTAGACCACCACGACGCCGGGGTCGGTCCTCAGGAGCGGGCCGTGGAGAGGGGGGTACTGTCACGGATCGGCCAGGCTCTCCCCTCCGTCAATCACAACGATCCGCATCACCTGAATTCTAATCATGCTCACCTGCACCTCATCACCACTGTCATCTAACCCAGCATAAGAGCACATGCCACAGTTCACTCTCTGTCCGATCTCGTACACACGACGCGGACTCTACTCCTGCGACCATCACGCTGAGTATAAACCTTTCAATACTTACCCATTGATCCTTACCTCCTGTGTCTGCTCCTTGTGTTCTCCTCTCCCGCCAGATCGTCTGTCTCCATGGTCAGTGTGCTCCTGAAGATTCCCCCGTCTCATCTGCACTTTGTATCTGTGAACAAAAGGATATTCACTATTACGATCCTACCCATCTTCGGTGCATACCTCAGAAGTCATCTACTCACCTCAAGTCTCCCCTACACAACTCAGTAAAGCACATCCTGTTCAATAAATGTTTATGTGCTTTTACTTACCTCTGTGTCCGGCTGCATATGTTACAATGATCATTAATCAAATCATTTACAAAAGTGATTTTGTAGAAAGGGACCTGATATTCAGTAAACCAAGTTTTATCAATTGTTTCTGTGTGTTGTAAACACTTTTTATTTGTTGAACATCAATTAATTGGTTACTCATAAATTGGTTTGGACATTTTCTGTATTTTCTATTTCGGGGAACAGACTCAGTCTCTATAGTGTGATATCTAGGTGAAGGAGTCTCTATGTGCTGAGAATTAACTGACTTCTGTGACGTGAGTTGGCTAGCATACGGTCGGTTTAGCCAGTCTGTCTGCTTCCTGACCTGGGCCCCAGTTAGTCAAGTATGAACTCTAAGACTATGTGCCATATTTCTAGAGAGAAGAGTGGCACCACCCCAGGAGGGATGAACACCATCTCTTTTCAACAGGTCAGCTCTGCCACAAAAACTCGTCCAATTGTCTATAAAACCTATGTTATTCTGCAGGCACCACTTAGACATCCAGCCATTGAGTGACGACAGTCTGCTATGAATCTCATTACCCCGGTAAGCAGGGAGGGGGCCAGAGCATATTACAGTGTCTGACATCGTACTTGCAAGTTCACACACCTCTCTAACATTATTTTTTAGTGATCTCCGACTGGCGAAGTCGAACATCATTAGCGCCGGCGTGGATAACAATCTTACTGAATTTACGTTTAGCATTAGCCAGCACTTTTAAATTTGCCAAGATATCAGGTGCTCTGGCTCCCGGTAAACAATGGACTATGGTGGCTGGTGTCTCTATTTTCACGTTCCGTACAATAGAATCGCCAATAACTAGAGCACTTTCAGCTGTCCCTCAGTCGGCTAGTGCGGGATCGGATGCTGCGGAGACGTCTCCCTGAGGGCAGCAGAGAGAGCAGTCTGTGGGATGGATGGCTGGAGTCCTTGATGATCCTCCTGGCTTTCCTTATACACCGCATGGTGTAGATGTCCTGGAGGGAGGGAAGTTCACCTCCAACAATGTGGCGGGCAGTTCGCATGACCCTTTGCAGAGCTTTGCGGTTGCCAGCGGTGCTGTTTCCAAACCAGGCGGTGATGCAGCCGGTCAGGATGCTCTCCACAGTGCAGGTGTAGAAGGATCTGAGGATGCTGGGGCTCATTCCAAACTTCGTCAGCCGTCTCAGGAAGAAGAGGCGCTGATGTGCCTTCTTCAGCACTGCGTCTGTGTGAGCAGACCATGTGAGATCCTCGGTGATGTGAACGCCGAGGAACTTAAAGCTGTTTACCCGCTCCACAGGTGTCTTGTCGATGGAGATGGGTGTGTGTTCTCTGCTCTGTCTCCTGAAATCCACCACCAGCTCCTTGGTCTTGTCGATGTTGAGTGAGAGGTGGTTCTCCTGGCCGTCTCATCGTTGTCGGTGATCAGGCCTATCACCGTTGTGTTATTGGCAAATTTGACGATGACGTTGGAGCTGTGTGTAGCTGTACAGTCGTGTGTGTACAGGGAGTACAGGAGTGGGCTGAGGACGCAGCCCTGCAGGGCACCAGTGTTGAGGATCAGGGGAGATGAAGTGTTGTTGCCCATTCTGACCACCTGACTTCTGCCTGTCAGGAAGTCCAGGAACCAGCTGCACAGAGATTTGTTCAGTCCCAGAGTCTGGAGCTTCTCAACCAGTGTGGCAGGCACTATGGTGTTAAATGCTGAACTATAATCCACGAACAGTATCCTCACATAGGTGTTCTTACTTTCCAGGTGGGAGAGAGCAGTGTGCAGGGTGAAGGCAATAGCGTCGTCTGTGGAACGTTTCTGCGGTATGCAAATTGTAGTGGGTCCAGTGAGGCAGGCAGCACAGAGCAGATGTGGTCTCTGATGAGCTTCTCAAAACACTTGCTGAAGATGGGTGTCAGAGCAACAGGCCTCCAGTCATTCAAGCATGTGATTTTGTTTTTCTTAGGTATGGGCACAATGGTGGATTTTTTGAAGCATGAGGGAACCACAGACAGAGAGAGGGACAGATTGAAGATGTCTGTAAAAACCCCGGCTAGTTGGTAAGCGCATGCTTTGAGCACACGACCTGGGATGCCATCCGGACCCACAGCTTTGCGAATGTTCACCCGTTTGAAGGATCGAGTTACATCCGCGACAGAATGGGACAGAATCACCTCTTCTGCAGCAGCCGTGGGAGCGCACTCTGTGTGGGCGGTGTTATGAGCCTCGAAACGAGCATAAAAAGTATTCAGCTCATCCGGTAGAGAGTCGGCAATGTTCACAGTAGCTGGTTTATTCCCTTTAAAACCTGTGATGTTGTTGATGCCCTGCCACATGCTTCTTGGGTTGTTGTTGTTGAATTGTTCTTCAACTTTGTTTTTATATTGTCGTTTGGCTGCTTTGATGGATCTCCTGAGATCGTAACTGGCTTGTTTCCGATCGCCAGTGTTTCCGGATTTAAAGGCAGATGTCTGCGCTGACAAGGCTGATCGAACATCGCTGTTAATCCACGGTTTTTGGTTGGGGTAGATGCGTATTGTTTTGGTCGGAACTACATCCTCTATACACTTCCTGATGAAACACGTGACCGTATCTGAATACGCCTCTATGTCGTCATCAGACGCTGCCCGGAACATGTCCCAGTCCACGTGATCAAAACAGTCCTGTAGTATAGCGTCCGATTGGTCCGACCAGCATTGAATTGTCCTGAGGGCGGGTGCTTCACGTTTCAGTTTCTGCCTATAAGCAGGCAGAAGCAGAATGGAGGAGTGATCCGATTTGCCAAAAGGTGGGTAGGGGAGGGATTTGTAAGCATCCCGGAAGGGGGAGTAGCAATGGTCCAGTACTCGATCACCACGCGTGTTGATGGTGATGTGTTGAAAGTATTTTGGAGCTATTGTTCTGAAGTTGGCTTTATTAAAGTCCCCCATAATAACAAACGCTGCATCTGGGTGCGCGGTTTCCTGATCACTTATATTCCCGTACAGTTCCCTGAGTGCCTGGTCTGTGTTAGCTTGAGGGGGAATGTAAACAGCCGTGATTATGATCGCTGTAAATTCCCTCGGTAGCCAGAATGGTCGACACAGAAGCATATGAAATTCCAGATCAGGGGAGCAGAAGGATTTAATAGAGTGTAGGTTCCTTTCATCACACCACGAGTTGTTGATATAGAAACAAACGCCCCCACCTCTGCTTTTCCCTGTGAGCTCTTTTGTTCTGTCCTAGCGATGCACGGAGAAGCCTGTGAGCTCGATGGCTGAGTCTGGAACCATTGCAGACATCCAGGTTTCTGTGAGGCAAATAACGCAGCAGTCCCTTGTTTCTCGTTGGTATGAGATGCGCGCACGCAGTTCACAGAGTTTGTTATCCAGTGACTGAACGTTAGCCAGCAAAATGGTTGGGAGAGGAGGTCGAAAGGCATGGCGTCTCAGTCTGATGAGAACGCCAGCTCTCTTCCCGCTTTTCAGGCTACGTTTCTTTCGTTGTGGTCGTGCGTTCCAGACAAAGGGCTCTGATGCGGTGTGTGTGAACAATCCACCGGTGTTCAGGAACTCAAAGTCCGGTTTGCGTTGTGCGATGGAAGAACCGATGTTTAAAAGCGTGTCTCTATCGTAGACAGTTATACTAACAACATCTAACACGTAAAACAACAACAACAACAAAAAAAACATACGAAAACCTGCAGAGTTTTCTCGGAGCTCGCAACATGGCTGCCATCCTCGCCGCCATCTTGGAATTACAAGAATTTTAAATCTGGATTTGTAATTTAAAGCGAGCGATCAGATTAGTTTGATAGATAATACCAGAAATATGGTGGGGATTAAGTTATATATTATTACTTTAAACAACAGAGAGTGAAAGTAAGGTAAAGATTCAATAAAAGCAGAGCTACAATCGCAAACCTCACAGTAGCACAACAGACAGGAGCAGCAAATAAAATAAATGGCATCACACTCCCTACTTCTGTCACGGTGCACACACGAGGGAGGAACAGGAACACGCAGACGAGGACGTAAACTCAAATAATAGTATTTAATAAGACATCAGGGCTAGACATGGCAGGACAAGGCAAGGCTTACAGACAGGAAACACCGGGAATAACGAGTAGACCAGACGAAATCAAACTCAAAAGACAGGAACTAAATACTCAGGGTAATTAACACATAATCACATAAACACAGCTGGAACATACTTAACTCATAATGACATCTGACGAGGACAGGAAACAAACCAAATATGGACACAAGAGGCGGGAACACATGACACACACAACAGAGGACAGACAACTTCACTTAAACTAAATTTTTACAAACAACAATTAGAAATCAACTGGAACAAGAGCAAGATTTTCAAAGCACACACAATCACAGAGGAACCCAAGACAAAGCATGCATTCGGCCCCCTAGAGTGTTTGGGGAGGTCCTTTTCACTGGAATCAGGAGCAGACCAGTCAGGAGCAGACCAGTCAGGAGCAGACCAATCAGGAGCAGACCAATCAGGAGCAGACCAGTCAGGAGCAGACCAATCAGAACCAGAACAATCAGTATCAGACCAATCAGGGTCTCTGCTGGCTTGAGTGCAGGCCACACCTTCTCCTGCACATACACACTCAGAAATACATACTTCTACAAACCTGAGACGTCAAACCATTTACAAATATTTTTTTCCAGTTAAAATTGTTTATTATGAAATGCTCTTTAACATATTGTATATTTGGCCTAATCCTAAGTGTAGATTTAAAAACAATCTTAAACCTGATTTGTAACACAGTTGTATACTGTATTTTGGACGGATAAAACTAATTATATTTGCTGCTTTCTTTCTTTCTTTCTTTCTTTATTGTATTTTATTTTTTTTATTTTTTTTAAATGCTTTTAAATGGTAATTAATACAGACCCTCTCATCTCTCAATAGTAAGACAATCTCTGGCCTTGCATTATTATGTTGTAAATTCAGGTGTGTTTGATGAGGGTTGGATCTAAACTCTGCAGGACTGAAGCCCTGCTCTAAACCTGTCCCTCACATAAACCTTTCTGCAGTTTTAGATTTTCAATAAACATTGAACTTCAAACATTCTGTAGAATTTATAAGCTTTTTTCCAAAAAATGTCCTCACAAGGTCAAAATTTACTGGTATTACTATCCTAAGCGAATACCATACAATTCACAATTTACCATACAAAAAATACAGAATATTAATTAACAAAAAAATGAAAAAAAAATATTACATTGATTTCGCTTTTGACCGTGAAGATCACGAGTGAGACTCACAAATGAGGAGCATCAGAGGGTTAAAGCTTGAAAGTGACTGTAAGCTGGAGATAGTAAAGTGAATTGATGTCTAACAATTTAAAATTATCTTTTTTGTTGTTGTTTGACTCTGTATTCAGTTGTCAGTTTTTGCTTTACAACTAAGATTTAGTTAATTTGTAAAAGGAAAAAAAGAATGTAATATTTTCATTCCTGTTCTAGGCTCTCAGACTGCAGTATCACTGAAGAAGGTTATAAAGCTCTGTCTTCAGCTCTGAGATCAAATCCTTCACACCTGATAGAGCTGGATCTCACTGGAAATGATCCTGGACAATCAGGAGTGAAGCAGCTCCATGATTTACTACAGGATCCAGACTATCAGCTGAAGACACTGAGGTGACACATGTTCAAATATCACTATATAAATAAATGATGTGCAGGTTAATATATTTGAGTAATAATCTGGACAGTTTGTTGGATCAGAATGATCAGATCAGACGCTGCTGGTTCTGTTGTGCTGATGATGACTGTCAACAGTTTAGTTGTGCTGCTATTCTGTAGTATGATATACCTCCATAATTAACATGCACAGTTGTGTTTTTATGGACACTTCTGGTTTTAGTCGACTGGTTTGAATGTTTCTTTTTTTTTTTTTTTTTTTTTCTACCCGGCCTGTCAGTAACACAAATAACACATGACAGTACGTATGTGTAGCTATGCTATCATCATTCACAGCCCTTTTTTTTTTTTTTTTTTTTTTTTTTTTTTTTAATTAATTTAATTTTATATACCCTTTTATTTAACCACACTATGACAGACAAGACCGGGGGACAGAGAAAACAAGAGAGAGAAAGAAGAAAGGAAAAAAAAAAAATAAAAAAATAAATAAATAAATAAGTTGTGGGGAAAGTCAACAGAGAAGGGGGAGAGAGAGAGAAAAAAGGAGAATGGGGGATAGAGAGAGAGAGGAAAAAGAAAAAAAAACAGAAAACAAAAAAAACAAACAAAAAAAAACAAACAAAAAAACAGACAATTTGCTTCGATACCTGCTGACAAAAAGAGAAAACAACAGAAGAAAACAACAGAAGACACAACATCATAGAGACTGCAGCAACAACCAACATCTGTATGAATCACAATAAATTCTAAATGTTAAATGTTATTGAGCAGCACACATAACTAATATTACAAAATAAGTTTTGAAGCAACAGCAGATCAAGACAATGCGTGTCTGTGATCACCTGTTTTTACACCAATGTGAATGTTTGAGTGTACACCTGTGTGTGTGAGCGTGCTTGTGTTCATAAGGTTCCTAAATGTAAATGTTTAATAGTGTGTGTGGGGCACAACAGCCCCATCCCGCAAGGCATGAAGCAGGCATGGAAAAGACCCGGGCCCCAAACATCCGGGGGCCCCCCAGGGCACGGGACCCCCAGGAGAACCATCGCAGGGACAACCGCGGCCTCCACCCAGAAAAGGGCAGAGGAGAGCCCGAAGGTGGGACCTCCGACAGTCACAGTGTAGACGCCCCAGGGTGCCGTGGCGGCAAGCCCGCAGGCTCCACCGGCAGCCGACCACACCAGGGCAGACCGGGCCCTGGGCCCGGAGATCCAAAGGCCCCCCACCCCCCAATCGGGGCCCAGCAAGGCCAGTAGGGCCAGGCCCCGCCAAGCGACCGCCGAGAGCGGGCCGGCGCTCACCCGAGCATCCTGCCCCGGCGCGAGAAACCACCAACGCACCGGCGGCATCCTAAAACCGGCAGGGCATGGTGGTGGGGTGGGGGTCGACTGAGATGATGAGTGAGGCGGAGTCTAAGGCCCGACCTGACACATAGACGTAGACGAACAAGCACACATATACACAAGCATACGTTCCCACCCTCATGCACGCAAACGAATATTCACACCCTTGAATGTTTGAATGTTTCTGAACACACTGTAGATTAATCTCCATCAAGCTCAGATTGACACAGTTTCTCTACAGCAGGTCTGTGAGTCTCCAGATGATTACAAACATTCAGTTTCTCAAGCAGTTTTCTCTGTGCTGACGTTTCTTCTGCTCAAAGCCAGAGAGATCTTCATTCTTTAATTTCACTCTCTGTATTCATAATGAAAATCATCATCTAGTGAGCTTTTGCTCTTCTGTTCTGTGGGATGTAGTTTGCTTTAGGACTGAGTGTTGCTCTAGTTTCTTTCAAATAACTGTGATTATCAGACTCTGTTTTCAAGTATTGGTTTGTTTATTTCTGTATTTGAATGTAAATAACTAGAGCTTGTTTTCAGAATAATAAAGTTTAACTGAATTGAATCGTGCTTCATCTTGTCTTCTGCAGGTTTTTGGGTCCTGCTGCAGATGAAGGCTGTCAGTATGTGAGAGGAATTGTGGGTAAAAACCCGTTACTCCTGAGAGAGCTGGATCTGAGTAAACGTGAGCTCGGAGATACACGAGTGAATCAGATCTCTGCTCTACTGCAGGATAAACACTGTACACTCAACACACTGAAGTGAGTATTGATAGTTTATTTACAATGTTTCATTACTTCTAATAGTAATGTTACTGTAGCTGATAATAATATCTCCTTGTTTGAGTCAGAGCAGTTTTTCCCTCAGCATCACAAAGAGCCGCTATAATGTGAAATATTAAATTAAACAGCCAATTACAGAGTGACATCAAGCTTTAAACAGTTGAGTAAGTCAGTTTGATCATGAGTCAATAATTATTTACAGTTACTGTAGAGAGAGAAATATGATTTTCTTCTAGAGTTTAGAAAACTCATTCAAACAAGTGATAGATTGTAAAAACAGCAGCGCTATAAACACACAGATGACTTTCCTAACATTAACAGCTCAGTTCTGTGTAAATTAAAGATAAATGTGCATATATTGATCTGTTTGAATATATGACTGCTGAATGTGATCATGATTACTGATTGCTGACAAACATAACTATTCATAACTGCTTTCAATTTAATGTTCGTATTTCACACAATATAAAATGTCTAATTTTGGTGCAGCATATACAGTAACTTGTAGAAATTGAACAAGAAAAAGACTTTACTTGATTAAAAAAGTATGAATTATCAATCAGAGGACAGAAGGCATGAAATATATTGTTTAAAACAAGTTTTTCAGCAAAGTTGTGGTCATATTGATCATTTATAGGCTCTAGAAATTTGTGTATTAATTATGATACAGCAGGCTATTTTCATAAGTAGCCATTATATTTATTGTTCAACATAATTTTCTGATTTCTCTTTATGGTCTTGCCCTCTTTAGAGTTAATCTGGATCACCTGATGTTAATAAAAAAACGTGTGAATTTAAAACTGTATTAATAAATGTTGAAACTGATATTAAGGTTATTAAAAGCTGTACTAGTATTGTTCTTCATTGGTCCATGTTAACTAATGTAGTTAATGTTAACAAATGAAATCTTATTGTAAAGTGTTAACGAGTCAGCAGTGTGTGAGAACAACAGACATAAACACATTTAACATAGAGAGCAAAAAGTGATGTGAAATTAATGTGTAAACCAGTGGTTCTCAACCCGCGGCCCGCGGGCCGCATGTGGCCCGTCACGAATCCTAATGCGGCCCACCATGCTGTGCTGAACACAATTAAACAATAACTTTCAGTTTTACAATTAATTTTAGTTTTTACATTACTTTAAAAATGTACTAAACAAATATACGCTATGATGTTTTTGTTATGTAAAATAATTTAGTTTTTTATATATATTATTTTCAGACATGAGCAGATCTATGTACTCACGTAATTAATGTTACGCATTTAAAGAACACATACAAGCGCGCACTTTGGCAGAATTCAATTCAAATAGTCGTCAGCAGCCATTAGTTCTGTAAAACTGAGCATCAGAATGAACAAATTTGTAAAGGGAGAAAACGAAATGAGGAAAATGCCAGCGAAGGAACGCATTCAAACAAGAATGGGCGCAGAGAAGAGAGTGCTGGACTTTCGGCATCAACTTTCGGTTTGCCCCCTGCCACTCACTTGAAGATGTTCAGGCAAAAAGAAACACCCATAGGGGCCATTCACATATTGCGTCTTTTGCGCGCTCAAGTTCGTTATTTCAAATGTAGACGCGCGGCAGGCGCGCTCATAATGGAAGCGACGCTCAATTTTTCCAGGCGCGTCCGCGTCGCATCTAGATAAAAACATTTCAAATTCTCAGATTGCCGCAAGCGCACCGCGGGTCATGTGACAAGAACCAACCAATCAGCTTCATCCTTTCCTGTAACAACATTGAAAGCTCAGCCAAGATGGTGAAACAGCTGATCATAGCTGTACAGGGATAGTCTGCAAGCGATTTTCAGTGCTGGAAATCCATTTATCCTGTACTGAAACTTCCGCGTCTTCATGGAGAGTGCAGGTCATGGTTGCTTAGCAACGGCAGACGCCACGGGAGCGCAAGCTAAAGAGCGCTTTGGAAAGAAGGAGAAAGCGGCGCGCCAAGCGTTTTCCACGCGTTTTTAAGCACGACATGTGAACGGCCCCATAGGCTACTACGCAGCAATCATCCTTAATTACAGAAATGTGACAAAACATCTCTGGAGAGAACCTCAGATTATTAAATTTGAAAATGCTTTCCATATTTGGATCAACATAGGCTACATTTGTGAACGCACACTTTCTGCGATGTCGCGTGTCAAGTCACGCTTCCGTGCGCGTCTTACAGACTGCAACTTACAATCACAACTTCATTGTGCTGTTACTCCTTTCGAGCAGAATTTCACAAAATTGGTCAGCTCCCGACAGCATCAGGTGTTTTATCAGGTGAGTAGAATTATTTTATTTATTTCAATAAATGTAATCGTTTAGATATATTTAGGCTATAAATAATATTATAAATCTGGTTGGTTTGTATTGGTGACGTAATATGTAAATGAGATGCGTGCGGCCCGTGAGACTTGCACTTGGACCATAGTGCGGCCCGGAGGAAAAAAAGGTTGAGAACCACTGGTGTAAACTAACATTGGATAAATAGATCACATCTTAATGAGTAAGTTTGCTGATTTTCAATATTTGCAACCTTTGTATAGTTGGTAATAGGTTTATTTGCCATAGATCTGATTGATTATCTTTTCTCTTTCTGTCTTCAGTCTGTGTGGATGCAGTATTACAGAGAAACAGAGTCTGATCCTGACTTCAGCGCTGAAATCAAACCCATCACACCTGAGAGTACTGAACCTGAACTGTAATAAACTAGGAGACTCTGGAGTGATAAACCTCAGTGATCTACTGATGAACACACAATGCAAGCTGGAGAAACTGAAGTATAATCAAAGTTTATTTATTTTAAGACAACAGGTCTTAAGTTATATTGTTTATAGCACTGCACTGGTTTTACTCTATTGGTCAAATTTTTTATGTTTTTTTAACTAGTTAGTAATTGTTTAATCTCCAGCATTTGATACAATGGACTGATTGTGTACATGCAGAAATCTGCCTTTTCAACAGAGAATAAAGAAGAGAGACATTAAATAGTTAAAAAGTGACATAACTAGTGTGATTCAAAACGGACTGTAGTTCTTCAATAAGATGATCATCATAGATCTGACTCATTTTTCTTTCTCTTTCTGGCTTCAGTCTTCAGTCTTTCTGGTTTGAATGCAGTATTACAGAGAAACAGAGTCTGATCCTGACTTCAGCTCTGAAATCAAACCCATCACACCTGAGAGAACTGAACCTGAGCTATAATAATCTAGGAGACTCTGGAGTGATAAACCTCAGTGATCTACTGATGAACACACAATGCAAGCTGGAGAAACTAGAGTTAGTATCATTATACTGTACAGCAGCTACAGTCTGATTAAACTTTACTGTGTAGTTTAAGATTGCTGGACTCATGTTCATCATTTCTAGCGCTGCATCTTCTGTGTTTCTCCATCTGAAGAAAGATTCAGAAACACTATTAGTTCATGGGTTTTGTAGCGAATTTCATGTGATAAACTCTGCAAATAAAAGAGGTCTTCCCCTTTAAATTTTCTTTATTGGGATGTGATGTCATTGTTAGAGCGGAAATAAAAATGTCCGGTGTTATGAGACACGTTAGCGTTTCACATGATAGTTCGACGCCCTCTAAGTCCTGTTCTGTTCTCCTGCTGAAGCCGAATTAGGAGTGTTTTGAATCTCCCACTGAATCTACTGTTGAAGTTTTCGGAGTGCTTGTTTCTCCTGTTGATGCTATGTTGGGAGTAATTCGATTCTGCCGCTGAAGTCGTGTTCAGAGTGCTTGTTTCTCCCGCTGATGATGTGTTTGGAGAGAAATTATGCCGTTAACGATTTAAAACGGAGATTGAAGATAAGTCAAGCATGCTAGGGAAAGTGTAAGTGCAACTCTCTTTTTTGTTTCTTCTTAGAGGAAGTTGATGGTTATTTTTGTGCTAATTGTATTTCACTTGTTTGTGTTTAGGGGTGGGTTTTGTTTCTTTATTTTGAATTGGATACAGTTTTGAACTACCTATGCTCAACGGACCTTTCGTAACGTGTTTGTTGATTCACCCTATGAACGATGTAAGGTCAGCGGACATTTATAACCGTATTTGAGGATTCAAGGTATGGACAATACATGAGTGCAAATCACATTGCTAAATGCATTTTGAATGGACTGGGAGCTATGAAATTGCATATTACTTGCCTTTCAGTGGAGTTGTATTTTTGTGTCTGTTTTTTTTTTATTATGTTTGGACTTATTGAACCGTTGAACTCTGAGAAGACATTATGAATGTGTAATGTATTTCATGAAAGATCTTATAAATGGATAAAAAATGTATTAGATTCCTTTGGGACGTTTTGCTTTTAATAACTAAAAATTGTCTGGATTAGCTACCAGGCTGGCACCTCAAATGAAAATCGTCACATAAAAAGTGGCACCCCAGATGGGACAGTTAATGAACAATATCCTATTGATGTGTTTTTTGTTGAAATTCAATTGTTGGGAAGAAAAAATGGCCACTTCAGAAAAAAATTCTGAATTGGGGAATTCATTGTTGTTAGATGATGATGAAGTATCTGGGTATATTTTCTCTCATGATAAAGCAGATGAATCTAATAATTTAGTTGAGCAGTCTTACCCTGTGCAGGTTGGTGGTACTCAATGTTCTATTCTGGATATGGACTTGTGTGGAGATTCTATAATGTTACCCTCTTTACCACCTCATCATATTCCTCCTGTAGGAGGTTCTCACAAGTCAGATATTGATTCTTTTTTCCAAGCAGTGGAAACTATTCGTCTTTCTCAAAATAATTTTTCTATAGTTGTAAATCAGAAAATGGAAACCCTTTTGGACATGCAAGTGAAGAGTAAAGATGAATTGAAAGAGTCCATCTCAAAACTCTCTGAGGCTATGTCTACACTTGTGAATGAAAAACAACTGGAGTTAGTTCAGGTTGTGAGAAATCATATAGAATATTTGCAGAATCAAGTAACTTCCACCATAAACTGGCGAGTAAAGCAGCTACATTCTGAAGTGTTGAAAGATATTAATGCTGTTATGACCCCAATGGGGCAGACTGTACATCATTTGGAAACGGAAATATCTGCTCTCACAAAACAAGTGGATAAAAGCATCCTAGAAGTTCAGTCCATGAAAACCCAATCGCTTCCAGCTACTTTTTTTGGGGATGCTTCTGTTCAAACTACTTTTCCTCCTCCGATGGATTTTATCAGGAGCTACTCTTAATCCTCACAGACTTGTTGAGTCCTTGCAGAATGTTGCTGAAAGAGATCTTATGTCACCTAATGATCCTTTCCTACATGAAGATACAAAAACAAGATCTCTTGGGAAATGTCCAATTAAATTGGAGTTTCCTTCCTTTGGTAGGATGGAAGATACAGTTGATCCTTTGCTGTATTTGGAAAAGTGTAATGATTATCTCGCTTTACAACCCCTTACACAGGAAGAGCTTTTTGTTACCCTCAGGAACGTTTTGCACGGGACTGCTCGAGATTGGTGGGATGTGGCACGATTGGAAATAACCACCTGGGATGAATTTGAGCAGAAGTTTCGAACTGCTTTCTTGTCTGAGGATTACGAAGATGAGTTGGCCGAGCGTATTCGAACTCGAGTACAAGGTGAAGAAGAGAGCATTCGTGATTTTGCTTATATGTATCGATCACTTTGTAAACGTTGGAAACCTGACATTGAGGAAGAGGAGATTATAAAGATGGTTTTGAAGAACATAAATCCTCGACTAGCTAGTCAACTAAGAAGTAGCAGTGTGGGTACAGTAGATGGATTGGTTCGGTTGGGTCAACAACTTGAAAAGGATAGAGTAAATCAAAGGAACTATGAACAAAGGAGAGACTTAGAGAAAAAATCTCAACCTAAAACTCAGCATACCTCTATATGTTATCATAATCCTTCACAACCAAGTGCTTCCAATTCTGCTGCCCCTGTGCTTTGCTGGCGTTGTAAAAGTGCTCATTCCCCTGCTACTTGTCCTTTAATTGTCTCTGCTAATAAAAATAGATCAAATAATAAAGCACCTCATTCCTCGTCTGGTCATAATTACCAGAAAAGACCAGAACATCCTACTGTGAGTACTCTTACTCATTCTAGTTCCTCTAAAGGGGAAAATTCTAAGAAAAAATTAAATCCAGGATTTTCTAGTTTAAATATGACCATTCCCCAACAGCTGATTGTTCCGATATCCATTGGTAAATGGAAAGGTGGTGCTTTCATTGACACTGGGTCCTCGTATACCTTGTTAAATGATAATCTGTGGAAAAAACTAAAAGCTTCTACAGATAAATTAAACCACTGGACTGAAGGACCTTTATACTTAGCTGATGGTGGTGCCAGACAACCCTTAGGATGGACGGAGGTAGAAATTATACTTCACAACAGACCTTGTACTTTACCTGTTGTTGTTTTATCTTCACAGACTCTTGCTTTTTCTGCTGTTATCGGACTTGATTTCCTATTTTTCAGTGAAATACAGCTGGATGTTATGAATCAGATGTATTGGTTCCAGGATGAGAAGGAAAAACATGTTTTCCAGAAAGAACATCAAGGATGGACTATGGAGTCACAGGTTGCCTTATTTTCTGCTATAGCCCCTTGTCCAATAGAGTCTTTGGATTTAGAGGAATCTGTGAAATCTTTTGACCCCATCATCCATGATGTTAATTTAACAGAGTGTGAAAAACAGCATCTTTTTGCACAAATAGATGCACATTCTGATGTTTGTACAACAAAATTGGGATGCACTAATGTGCTTACTCATAAGATTTTTTTGACACAAGAAATGCCTATTAAGCAAAAGTCTTATCGTGTTTCCCTTTCTAAACGGAGTATCATGAAAGAACACATTAGTGAGATGTTAGAGAATAAAATTATTGAACCCTCCTCTTCAGCCTGGGCCGCTCCTGTGGTTATGATACCTAAAAAAACAGGAGGACTTAGATTTTGTGTTGATTATCGGAAATTAAACTCTGTCTCTCAAACAGATGCTTATCCATTACCGACTATTCAAGAAATCTTGGAATCATTGGCTGGAGCAGCAGTTTTTCGACTTTGGACTTAAATAGCGGATATTGGCAGGTCCTTATGGATGAAGAAAGTAAAGATAAAACTGCCTTTGTGTGTCCATTAGGACTATTTCAGTTCAATGTTATGCCGTTTGGACTTAAGAATGCTCCTGCAACCTTTCAAAGGTTGATGGAACGAGTTCTGGGAGAACTTCGTGGTACCATCTGTTTTGTGTATTTGGATGGCATCATTATTTATTCCCCAACCATTGAACGGCATTTTCAAGATGTGCAAGCTGTCTTGGACAAGCTTCGAGGGGCAAATCTTACTGTTAACATGCAAAAGAGTCATTTTTTCTGTATCTCCTTAAAATTTCTTGGACATGTAGTTTCACCAGCAGGAGTGGAGGCTGATCCTGAAAAAATAAAGGCAGTACAGGAATTTCCTACACCCAAATCTCTGAAAGAACTCCAAAGATTTCTTGGAATGGCAGGGTGGTATCACCGTTTTGTGCCCAACTTCTCATTGCTTACAGAGCCCTTAAATGCCCTAAAACGGAAAGGTAGTAAGTTTGTGTGGAGTGAAATGTGCCAAGAATCTTTTGAAGTCCTGAAGAAACATCTTGTATCCCCACCCATCTTGGGACATCCAAAGTTAAATCTTCCTTTCACTGTATATACGGACGCTAGTGATGTTGGGTTGGGGGCAGTACTTGTACAACAAGTGGGATTTGGAGAAGAAGTTCTGGCTTTTGCCAGTCGTAGTTTAAATAAAGCTGAGAGGAACTACTCCACGACTGAAAAAGAGTGTTTGGCCGTTGTTTGGGCCATTGAGAAATGGAGGTACTATTTGGAAGGGAGACACTTTACAGTTGTCACTGATCACTCCTCCCATGTCTGGGTTTTTAGAACTCAAAAGCCTAGTACCCGCTTGATTCGATGGGCACTGAGACTTCAAGAATTCAGTTTTGCTGTTGAATACAGAAAGGGGAAGTATAACACGGTTCCAGATGCTCTATCTCGAGCTCCTGTAGAAAACCCTGGATTTCCCTTACCAATCTGTGCTACTATGCTGTCAAACAGGAATGACATATCCCAGGTCTTGCAAGTCTCTGATGAGGAGATATGGAGAGCACAACAATGTGATCCAGAAATCCAATCACTTTATATGACCATCATGGATACTGGACAACCTATTGTTGTAAATGCTACTACTACATTTACGGTCCTGGAAGACAAGGTCTATAGAGTGCAGAAATTACCTCACAAAACTATTTATCAGATTTACATTCCTACTTCTCTTCGTCCTAAACTCCTTCAGAACTTCCATGAAGATCCATTAGCTGGACATTTAGGACGTTTCAAAACGTACAAAAGGCTGCAGACTCTTGTATATTGGCCCAAAATGAATTCTGATGTTGTGGACTGTGTTCGTTGTTGTCAGCAGTGTCAGCTATATAAGTCAAGTCAAGTCAAGTCACCTTTATTTATATAGCGCTTTTAACAATACAGATTGTGTCAAAGCACTTAACAGTATCAAGTTGGAGGATAGAGTGTCAGTAATGTATAATAATAAGATTAAACACTCAATTTTCAGTTAAGGGCGTTTCATTATTGAATTAGGAGATGTCATTGTCTAGCTAAGTTTAGTTTAAATAGTATCTGTGAAATCAAATTTACGATAATCGCTAGAAATTAAGTGTCCCCAACTGAGCAAGCCCGAAGGACGAAAATTGGCAGGAAAGTTACAACAAACTGAGGTACATCGACCATGGGAAATGTTAGGAGTTGATATCATGGGCCCGTTTCCAAGAAGCTCTAATCGTAATGTGTACCTTTTAGTGTTTGTTGATTATTACACACGTTGGGTGGAGTTATTTCCCCTTCGACAAGCTACAGCCGAGACAATTGTCCGGGTTATGACAAAGGATATCTTTACTAGATGGGGAGTACCTGACTATATATTGTCCGATCAAGGTTCTCAGTTCGTTTCAGCTCTCTTCGAAGAAACGTGTAAAAAGTGGAATGTTTTTCCAAAACGAACAACTACTTATCATCCGCAGACCAACATGACGGAGAGGATAAATCGTACCTTAAAGGTAATGATTTCCATGTACATTGGCAATAATCATAAACATTGGGATAAAGACTTACCTGAGTTCCGATTTGCCTTGAATTCTGCTGTTCATGAGTCGCTGGGTGTAACACCAGCTGAGTTGAATTTGAATAGACCTCTGAGAGGTCCTCTGGATGTTTTGTTACAGCCGAGGGAATGTATTCCTGATTCTTCAGTCTATGCTCAAGCAGAGAAACTAAGTAGAATGCAGGAGTTTGTTAGTAGGAATCTATATAAAGCTAAAAGACGTCAGAAAAGAAACTATGACAAGGACAGAAGAGAATGCAAATATGAGGAGCAAGATAGGGTTTGGTTACGAACCCATCCGTATTCCAAGGCAGAAAAATCATTTTCTGCTAAACTTGCCCCTAAATGGAAAGGTCCGTATAGGATTGTACAGAAAAAGGGCCCTCTTAATTATGCAATTGTATTGGAGGATACTGGAGAAGATGGTCGTATTGTGCATGTATCGAAGTTAAAACCTTGTTATCCTTTAGCGGTAGAAATACAGGAACTAAATGCTGACTGTGACGAGTGGGGCGGGGCCGAGAGCCGTGGGAACGGAGCGAGGCCGGTGGAGTTAATGGTAATGACCGACACCTGCGCCACTCACCGGTCTCGAGTCCCACGGAGGAGCTCCGGAAGGATAAAAGGAGGAGTGACGACAGAGGAAGACGAGAGAGGACCAGGCCTGGATTTTAATTTGTGTTTTGTGTGCGGCAGTCGTCCGTGAGGGGCTGCCGCTTTACTTTTATGTTTGTTGATTTGTTTATTAAAGTTGTTTGAATGTTCGCCGGTTCCCGCCTCCTTCTTCCCGATCTACGAACTTTGTTACACTGACATTAAAGTGAAAAGAGAGAGTCAAGAGATCTCAAACCATTTCAGTGCTGAAGAAGAATACAAGAGATCTAATGATGGTGAAATGCAAACAGAACTTGACAAAATTGAACGTCAAAGATTGTTGAATATTTTTGCTGAAGAAAGTGAGGAGGATGAGTTCCTTGGGTTTTAATTGTATATGTAAACTTTTTTCAGGGGAGGGGGAGTGTAGCGAATTTCATGTGATGAACTCTGCAAATAAAAGAGGTCTTCCCCTTTAAATTTTCTTTATTGGGATGTGATGTCATTGTTAGAGCGGAAATAAAAATGTCCGGTGTTATGAGACACGTTAGCGTTTCACATGATAGTTCGACGCCCTCTAAGTCCTGTTCTGTTCTCCTGCTGAAGCCGAATTAGGAGTGTTTTGAATCTCCCACTGAATCTACTGTTGAAGTTTTCGGAGTGCTTGTTTCTCCTGTTGACGCTATGTTGGGAGTAATTCGATTCTGCCGCTGAAGTCGTGTTCAGAGTGCTTGTTTCTCCCGCTGATGATGTGTTTGGAGATAAATTATGCCGTTAACATGATTTAAAATGGAGATTGAAGATAAGTCAAGCATGCTAGGGAAAGTGTAAGTGCAACTCTCTTTTTTGTTTCTTCTTAGAGGAAGTTGATGGTTATTTTTGTGCTAATTGTATTTCACTTGTTTGTGTTTAGGGGTGGGTTTTGTTTCTTTATTTTGAATTGGATACAGTTTTGAACTACCTATGCTCAACGGACCTTTCGTAACGTGTTTGGTGATTCACCCTATGAACGATGTAAGGTCAGTGGACATTTATAACCGTATTTGAGGATTCAAGGTATGGACAATACATGAGTGCAAATCACATTGCTAAAGGCATTTTGAATGGACTGGGAGCTATGAAATTGCATATTACTTGCCTTTCAGTGGAGTTGTATTTTTGTGTCTGTTTTTTTTTATTATGTTTGGATTTATTGAACCGTTGAACTCTGAGAAGACATTATGAATGTGTAATGTATTTCATGAAATTGTGAATATATGTTGTTTTCACCTGCTTGGTTTGGTTGATGAAGTGTCATTTGAATTAATAACATAACACGGAAAAATAAATAGGATATGATATGGATCTTATAAATGGATAAAAAAATGTATTAGATTCCTTTGGGACGTTTTGCTTTTAATTACTAAAAATTGTCTGGATTAGCTACCAGGCTGGCACCTCAAATGAAAATCGTCACAGTTTGTATCTGTAGTAACAGCATCAAACTCACTGAAATCTGACGAATCTTTGCTGTGAAACAAGACAGAAGTGAAAACAGAATAAAAACAGTGTAACAGATGACAGTAGATTATTCTGAGTCACATTTATACTGAACTAATGCTACTTTTCACTAAATCTTTTATTATGCAAAATGCATATTTAGTATATTTGTATATTTAGAGATTGTAAACTACACTCTAAAATGGCTTAAAATAATTGATTTGATGATTTTCTTGCATTAAAAATGTAAAACTAGACCATTCATTTTGTTATTTATTTCTATTGTTTCCATATTAATCCTCTATATTAATCTAAATTGGTTAAATTCACTTATTTGTTGACTGAGGCTGGATCCAGACTTGAAATTGTAACTAATATCCTCAAATGCTCCTCTCTTGGTTTATTTGTTCATATATTATATGTTTACATTATTTTGCTTGTGTATCAGTGACTGTATGACATTTACTCATGATGTGTTTAACTCCGATAGGAACTTAGATCTGATTGATTGTCTTTTCTCTTTCTGTCTTCAGTCTGTGTTATTGCAGTATTACAGAGAAACAGAGTCTGATCCTGACTTCAGCTCTGAAATCAAACCCATCACACCTGAGAGAACTGAACCTGAGCAGTAATCAAATAACAAACACAGGAGTGAATCACTTATGTGACGTACTGAAGGATTCAGACTGTAAACTGGAGAGATTGAGGTCAGGAACATTCACATACAAGAATCACAATCATTCAAATCACTACAAAACACTTTATACTCAATATCTCATGATGAGTCTGACTTCATATTATATTTGTGTCAGATTCTTCAAATTAATGATCGTTTGTGAGATGATCTCTCTTCCTCTGTTTGTCTCTTTCTAGACTAATATACTGTGGCATTACAGATGTTTCTTCTTTAACTCAGTCTTTGAGAAACACAAAAGCGCTGCAGTTTCTAAAAGAGCTTAATCTGAGATGTAATATGATTGGAGACTCGAAGCAGCGGCTCATTGATGTGATACGAGACTCAAACTGTGAACTGAGGTGAGAAAACATCACTCTGATATTAAAGAGATCTTCAGTTACTGCTGATATGAACAAATATATTCTGTCAAATATTAGTGAAAGGAGATCCTCAGATGATCATCAAGCTTTACTGCAGCAGAGGGTTATTGTGTCAGAATGAAATGTAAAGATGATTAAATGTTGAACACAAAGGAGGAAAGAGAACAAAAGCACACTGTCACAGCTTTATACAACAATACCTGCTTTATTAATAACATCAGTAATAGTGAATCATTTCAGTCTGAAAACAGATTTGATCAGATTGTAGGAAAACGCTGTGAAATCAGAGCAGATTCCAGCATCACATGATCAATGTCTCTGTGTTTTTACTTTCACCAGCAACACGTCACTTTACTTTACACTTACTTTACTTTCAGTTCTTTACTAAGACCAACACAAACATGTTTAAACTAGACGACAAACGCCTTTAACTACTGGAACATTTAACTAAAGCTTTTGATTTAAGGCAAAATCACATTTGTATTGGTTCTGTCGTTTATTATATATGATGTACAATCATTAGCATGTGTTTCTCTTTATATTGACTCAATAGGAGCCACACAAACATATATTATATATAACAATACATATTCTAAATGTATTTAAAACACAAATATTGTTTTAGAAATATCTATGCAAGATCATGTAAATGTAACTTCTTTTTACTGAAAAAAACTGTAATTGAAATAGTAATTAATTTGTAATTTGTTCCACTGAACACTGATTGTTTTCGCTTCTGTTCCACCTTACAGAGTAGATGAAGATCCATCACCAACAGTCCCTGATAGAGTCCCTGATAGAGTCCCTGATAGAGTCCCTGATAGAGTTCAGTCATCAACAGTCCCTGATAGAGTTCAGTCATCAACAGTCCCTGATAGAGTCCCTGATAGAGTTCAGTCATCAAAAGTCCCTGATAGAGTTCCTGATAGAGTCCCTGATAGAGTCCCTGATAGAGTTCCTGATAGAGTCCCTGATAGAGTTCCTGATAGAGTCCCTGATAGAGTCCCTGATAGAGTTCAGTCATCAAAAGATGATAAATGCTGTATATCATAGTCTGAAATGATGATGAGAGGAGCAGTGAACATCAGGTGAGGATCCACAGAAGAGCTTCACTACTGTGTCTATGAGCAGAAATAAATATGATCATACAGCTGGAAGAGACTCTTTACACTGAAATAATGCAGCATGTGTGTTAGAAACATGTCATATTGAATGATTAGTGTTGCTTTAGTATTCAATGATCATTTTGTTTTATTTAAAGGTGAAACAGAGGAAGAAGAAGCTCAGATGAGTCTGTCTGGATCTTCAGTTTAAGAGCGACAAATATAATCATATTTGTATTAAACTCATCCATAATGATTCATGTGTTTCTAATCATAAATGTGATTGTCAAGTGCAGCACTTAAATCTATCAAAATATATAAAGCAAATCTACAATGTGAAATTTCCATGTCACTTAAAACATTTATATGATCTCTTTCATTTTATACTCATTGTTACTCTGTTATATTATATTATGTTAATTATGTGTGTCTGATGTTAATGTACAGATATCCAGTATATTGTCGGATGAAGAGAGATTTTCTTTCTTAAATAAATGCATGAAACATAAAACAGAGTTTTATTATATTATCACTGATAATACTGATACTCGTTCCTACAGTAAATACTGATACACGTTACTACTGGAAATACTGATACTCGTTACTACAGTAAATACTGATACTCGTTACTACAGTAAATACTGATACTCGTTACTACAGTAATTACTGATACTCGTTACTACAGTAAATACTGATACTCGTTACTACAGTAAATACTGATACACGTTCCTACAGTAAATACTGATACTCGTTACTACTGGAAATACTGATACTCGTTACTACTGGAAATACTGACACCCGTTACTACTGGAAATACTGACACCCGTTACTACAGTAAATACTGATACTCGTTACTACTGGAAATACTGACACCCGTTACTACTGGAAATACTGATACTCGTTACTACAGTAAATACTGATACTCATTACTACAGTAAATAAAGATACACATTACTACAGTAAATAAAGATACACATTACTACTGGAAATACTGATACTCGTTACTACAGTAAATAAAGATACACATTACTACAGTAAATACTGATACCCGTTACTACAGTAAATAAAGATACACATTACTACTGGAAATACTGATACTCGTTACTACAGTAAATACTGATACTCGTTACTACAGTAAATACTGATACTCATTACTACAGTAAATACTGATACTCTACTACAGTAAATACTGATACACGTTACTACAGTAAATACTGATACACGTTACTACAGTAAATACTGATACTCGTTACTACAGTAAATACTGATACTCGTTACTACAGTAAATACTGATACTCTACTACAGTAAATACTGATACACGTTACTACAGTAAATACTGATACACGTTACTAGAGTAAATACTGATACTCGTTACTACAGTAAATACTGATACTCGTTACTACAGTAAATACTGATACTCTACTACAGTAAATACTGATACACGTTACTACAGTAAATACTGATACTCGTTACTACAGTAAATACTGATACTCTACTACAGTAAATACTGATACACGTTACTACAGTAAATACTGATACACGTTACTACAGTAAATACTGATACTCGTTACTACAGTAAATACTGATACTCGTTACTACAGTAAATACTGATACTCATTACTACAGTAAATAATGATACTCGTTACTACAGTAAATACTGATAAATACTGATACTCTACTACAGTAAATACTGATACACGTTACTACAGTAAATACTGATACACGTTACTACAGAAAATACTGATACACGTTACTACAGTAAATACTGATACTCGTTACTACAGTAAATACTGATACACGTTACTACAGTAAATACTGATACTCGTTACTACTGGAAATACTGATACTCGTTACTACTGGAAATACTGATACTCATTACTACAGTAAATACTGATACTCGTTACTACAGTAAATACAGTAAATACTGATACTCGTTACTACAGTAAATACTGATACTTGTTACTGCTCCTGGTCTGCTCCTGTTTTGCTGATCGATTGCTTCAGTCTGTTCCTGTCTGTTGTACTGCTGAGAGGTTTGCGATTGTAGCTCCGCTTTTTATTGAATATTTACCTTACTTTCACTGTCTGGTGTTTAAAGTAATAATATATAACTTAATTCCCACCATATTTCTGGTATTATCTATCATACTAATCTGATCGCTCGCTTTTAAAACCGCGAGTGCAGCGCGTTAGCATTCGCTAGCCGGTTAGCTTGTCACTCGCGGTTCCATTTGCGCCTATTATTGTTTTCTTTTTAATCGCTCTGTTTTCATTTCTCTCTCGCTCCGTTTTTCACGAGTTCATCAAACAACAGTGGTAAGTGGTAGGTGGTAAGTGGTAAGTTAAGTTGGTATCATTCATCAATCACGGTGAGTAATGGCTTCTTCTCCTGCTATTATTTGCACAGTTTGCCACATGTATAGTTTATCTCTCTCTGTCAGCGATGAGGGATTCACATGTGATAAATGTAGGGAAATAGTTAGGCTGACAGGGAAGGTTTTAGAACTAGAGACACGCATCCAAACTTTAGTTGAGGACAGTAAGAATGTGAGGGCTGTAGATACTGCTTTGGATGTGATTAGCTCAGGGACTCCTGTACATTGTTCGGTTCCGGTAACGTTAGCGTCCCCGCAGCAGGGCAACTGGGTGACAGTGAGGCGGCCTAGTCGCGGGTCAAAACACCGCTCTTCCGTTCCGATCAGAACGTCAAACAGGTTCTCCCCACTCAGTGACGCACCCACTGAGAAACCTGGTGAAAGTGCTCTAGTTATTGGCGATTCTATTGTACGGAACGTGAAAATAGAGACACCAGCCACCATAGTCCATTGTTTACCTGGAGCCAGAGCGCCTGACATCTTGGCAAATTTAAAAGTGCTGGCTAATGCTAAACGTAAATTCAGTAGGATTGTTATCCACGCCGGCGCTAATGATGTTCGACTTCGCCAGTCGGAGATCACTAAAAATAATGTTAAAGAGGTGTGAACTTGCAAGTACGATGTCAGACACTGTAATATGCTCTGGCCCCCTCCCTGCTTACTGGGGTGATGAGATTCATAGCAGACTGTCATCACTCAATGGCTGGATGTCTAAGTGGTGCCCGCAGAATAGCATAGGTTTTATAGACAATTGGACGAGTTTTTGGGGCAGACCTGACCTGTTGAAAAGAGATGGTGTTCATCCCTCGGGTGGTGCCGCTCTTCTCTCTAGAAATTTGGCACATAGTCTTAGAGTTCATACTTGACTAACTGGAGCCCAGGTCAGGAAGCAGACAGACTGGCTAAACCGACCGTCTGCTAGCCGCCTCACGTCACAGAAGTCAGTTAATTCTCAGCACATAGAGACTCCTTCACCTAGATATCACACTATAGAGACTGTGTCTGTTCCCCGAACTCGAAAATACAGAAAACGTCCAAACCAATTTATGAGTAACCATTTAATTGATGTTCAACAAATAAAAAATGTTTACAACACACAGAAACAATTTATAAAACTTGGCTTACTGAATATCAGGTCCCTTTCTACAAAATCACTTTTTGTAAATGATTTGATTAATGATCATAACCTAGCTTTGCTCTGTTTGACAGAAACATGGCTAAAACCAGATGAATACATTACTTTAAATGAGTCCACCCCCCAAGATTACAGCTATAAAAATGAGCCACGTCCAAAAGGCAAAGGGGGAGGTGTTGCTACAATTTATAGCAATATTCTCAGTATTTCTCAGATGGCAGGCTTTAAGTATAACTCATTTGAAGTTATGGTGCTGCGTATAACATTATCTAGAGAAACACGTGTTAGTGATAAATCCCCTGTGATGTTTGTATTGGCTAATGTATACAGGCCACCAGGGCACCATACAGACTTTATTAAAGAATTTGCTGATTTTCTATCAGAGTTAGTACTGGCTGCAGATAAAGTCTTAATTGTTGGCGATTTTAATATCCATGTCGATAATGAAAAAGATGCATTAGGATCAGCATTCATAGACATTCTGAACTCTATTGATGTCTATATGATGTCTGCGGCCCTGATCGTCAGCGATGAGCCCCAGAGACATATCCCCAGTGAAGACCTCGACTAAAATACAATAAAGCTAAAAATAAAACAAATAATTAAAAATGTAATAATAAAATACCTAACTACATAATACTATTATTGTTAGAAATTGCAACAATATAAAAATAGAAATATAATACATTTATACATTTAAAAATTTAATTAAAACAATAAGTAAACAATGAATAAACAATAATATCCTGGCCAGAGGAGAACTGGCCCCCCGACTGAGCCTGGTTTCTCCCGAGGTTTTTTTCTCCATTCTGTCTCAGAGGGAGTTTTGGTTCCTTGCCGCTGTCGCCTCTGGCTTGCTCAGTTGGGGACACTTAATTTCTAGCGATTATCTTAAATTTGATTTCACAGATACTATTTAAACTAAACTTAGCTAGACAATGACATCTCTGAATTCAATAATGAAATGCCTTTAACTGAAAATTGAGTGTTTAATCTTATTATTATACATTACTGACACTCTATCCTCCAACTTGATACTGTTAAGTGCTTTGACACAATCTGTATTGTTAAAAGTGCTATATAAATAAAGGTGACTTGACTTGACTATTGGGGTTAGACAACACGTTTCAGGACCTACTCATTGTCGAAATCATACTCTAGATTTAATACTGTCACATGGAATTGATGTTAGTGGTTTTGAAATTGTGCAGCAAAGCGATGATATATCAGATCATTATCTAGTCTTGTGTAAACTCCATATAGCTAAAACTGTAAATTCTATTCCTTGTTACAAGTATGGTAGAACCATCACTTCTACCACAAAAGACTGCTTTGTAAATAATCTTTCTGATTTATCCCAATTCCTCAGCATATCCAACAGCTCAGAACAGCTTGATGATGTAACAGAGACTATGGACTCTCTCTTTTCTAGCACTTTAGATACAGTTGCTCCTTTACGCTTAAGGAAGATTAAGGAGAAGAGTCCAACACCGTGGTATAATGAGCACACTCGCACTCTAAAGAGAGCAGCCCGGAAAATGGAGCGCAGCTGGAGGAAAACAAAACTAGAGGTATTTCGTACAGCTTGGCGGGAAAGTATCCTATCCTACAGAAAAGCATTAAAAACTGCTAGATCTGATTACTTTTCGTCTCTTCTAGAAGAAAACAAACATAACCCCCGGTATTTATTCAATACAGTCACTAAATTAACGAAAAATAAAGCATCAACAGGTGTTGACATTTCCCAAGAGCACAGCAGTAATGATTTTATGAACTACTTTACTTCCAAGATCGATACTATCAGAGATACAATTGTAACCATGCAGCCGTCAGCTATATCATCACATCAAATAGTGCACTATAGATCCCCCGAGGAACAATTCCACTCATTCTCTACTACAGGAGAGGAAGAATTGTATAAACTTGTTAAATCATCTAAACCAACAACATGTATGTTAGACCCTATTCCATCTAAACTACTAAAAGTGGTGCTTCCAGAAGTCATAGATCCTCTTTTGGCTATTATTAATTCGTCATTGTCATTAGGATATGTCCCCAAAACCTTCAAATTGGCTGTTATTAAGCCTCTCATTAAAAAACCACAACTTGACCCCAAAGATCTAGTTAATTACAGACTGATCTCAAATCTTCCTTTTCTGTCAAAGATACTAGAAAAGGTAGTATCCTCACAATTATATTCCTTCTTAGAGAAAAATGATATCTGTGAGGATTTCCAGTCAGGATTTAGACTGTATCATAGTACTGAGACTGCTCTCATTAGAGTTACTAATGATCTGCTTCTATCATCTGATCGTGGTTGTATCTCTTTATTAGTTCTACTGGATCTTAGCGCTGCGTTCGACACCATCGACCACAACATTCTTTTAAATAGACTAGAAACCTTTGTTGGCATTAGTGGAAGTGCCTTAGCATGGTTCGAATCGTACTTATCTGACCGCCATCAGTTCGTAGCAGTGAATGACGAGGTATCATATCGATCACAAGTGCAGTATGGAGTACCTCAAGGCTCAGTACTAGGGCCGTTACTTTTCACGCTTTATATGTTACCCTTGGGAGATATTATCAGGAGACATGGTGTTAGCTTTCACTGTTATGCTGATGATACTCAGCTCTATATTTCTTCACGTCCCGGTGAAACACACCAAATTGAGAAACTAACGGAAGGGAAGGGGAAGTGGTGTGTGGCCAAGTATGGTGACCCATACTCGGAATTTGTCCTCTGCATTTAACCCATCCAAGTGCACACTCACAGCAGTGAACACACATCCGGGGCAGTGGGCAGCCATATTGCGGCGCCCGGGGAGCAGTTGGGGGATCGGTGCCTTGCTCAAGGGTCTCACCTCAGTCGTGGTATTGAAGGTGGAGAGAGCACTTGTTATTCACTCCCCCCACCGACAATCCCTGCCGGACCTGGGAATCGAACCTGCAACCTTTGGGTTACAAGTCCAACTCTCTAACCATTAGGCCACGGCTGCCCCTAATGCATAGTCAATATAAAAAACTGGATGACGAGTAATTTCCTACTGCTAAATTCTGAAAAAACAGAGGTGTTAATTATCGGACCTAAAAACCCCACATGTAATAACTTAGAACACTATCTAACACTTGACGGCTGCTCTGTCAATTCTTCTTCTTCATCAGTCAGGAACCTAGGTGTGCTGTTTGATAGCAATCTTTCTTTTGAAAGCCATGTTTCTAGCATCTGTAAAACTGCGTTCTTCCATCTCAAAAACATATCCAAACTGCGACCTATGCTCTCAACGTCAAATGCAGAAATATTAATTCATGCGTTTATGACCTCAAGGTTAGATTATTGTAATGCTTTACTGGGTGGTTGCTCTGCACGTTTAATAAACAAACTACAGTTAGTCCAAAATGCAGCAGCTAGAGTTCTTACTAGAACCAGAAAGTATGAGCACATTAGCCCGGTTCTGTCAACACTGCACTGGCTCCCTACTAAACATCGTATAGATTTTAAAATCTTGTTAATGACTTATAAAGCCCTGAATGGTTTAGCTCCTCAGTACTTGAGTGAGCTCTTATCGCATTATAGTCCTTCACGTCCGCTGCGTTCTCAAAACTCTGGCCTTTTGATAATACCTAGAATATCAAAATCAACTGCGGGCGGCAGATCGTTTTCCTTTTTAGCACCAAAACTCTGGAACAATCTACCAAACACTGTTCGGGAGGCAGACACACTCTGTCAGTTTAACCCACCTCTTTAACCTGACATACACCTAACACACTACTACACTTCTATTATTCAAATCCGTTAAAGGATTGTTAGGCTGCATTAATTAGATCAACCGGAACCGGGAACACTTCCCATAACACACGATGTACTCGTTACATCGTAAGAAGATTGGCATCTACGCTAATAGTGGTTTCTTTCTTATTCTGTTTCTCAGTCCGTGTCCGGATCAGATGGTGGATCGGCGCCGGGAGATGATGTCTGCGGCCCTGATCGTCAGCGATGAGCCCCAGAGACATATCCCCAGTGAAGACCTCGAATAAAATACAATAAAGCTAAAAATAAAACCAATAATTAAAAATTTAATAATAAAATACCTAACTACATAATACTATTATTGTTAGAAATTGCAACAATATAAAAATTGAAATATAATACATTTATACATTTAAAAATTTAATTAAAACAATAAGTAAACAATGAATAAACAATAATATCCTGGCCAGAGGAGAACTGGCCCCCCGACTGAGCCTGGTTTCTCCCGAGGTTTTTTTCTCCATTCTGTCTCAGAGGGAGTTTTGGTTCCTTGCCGCTGTCGCCTCTGGCTTGCTCAGTTGGGGACACTTAATTTCTAGCGATTATCGTAAATTTGATTTCACAGATACTATTTAAACTAAACTTAGCTAGACAATGACATCTCCGAATTCAATAATGAAATGCCCTTAACTGAAAATTGAGTGTTTAATCTTATTATTATACATTACTGACACTCTATCCTCCAACTTGATACTGTTAAGTGCTTTGACACAATCTGTATTGTTAAAAGCGCTATATAAATAAAGGTGACTACTACAGTAAATACTGATACTCGTTACTACAGTAAATACTGATACTCGTTACTACAGTAAATACTGATACACGTTACTACAGTAAATACTGATACTCGTTACTACAGTAAATACTGATACACGTTACTACTGGAAATACTGATACTCGTTATTACTGGAAATACTGATATTCGTTACTACAGTAAATACTGATACACGTTACTACTGGAAATACTGATACTCGTTACTACTGGAAATACTGATACTTGTTACTACTGGAAATACTGATACTCGTTACTACAGTAAATACTGATACACGTTACTACAGTAAATACTGATACTCGTTACTACTGGAAATACTGATACTCGTTACTACAGTAAATACTGATACACGTTACTACTGGAAATACTGATACTCGTTACTACTGGAAATACTGATACTCGTTACTACTGGAAATACTGATACTCGTTACTACAGTAAATACTGATACTCGTTACTACTGGAAATACTGATACTCGTTACTACTGGAAATACTGATACTCGTTACTACTGGAAATACTGATACACGTTACTACAGTAAATACTGATACACGTTACTACAGTAAATACTGATACTCGTTACTACAGTAAATACTGATACTCGTTACTACTGGAAATACTGATAGTCGTTACTACTGGAAATACTGATACTCGTTACTACTGGAAATACTGATACTCGTTACTACAGTAAATACTGATACTCGTTACTACAGTAAATACTGATACTCGTTACTACTGGAAATACTGATACTCGTTACTACTGGAAATACTGATACTCGTTACTACAGTAAATACTGATACACGTTACTACAGTAAATACTGATACACTTTACTACAGTAAACAGTAAATACTGATACTCGTTACTACAGTAAATACTGATACACGTTACTACAGTAAATACTGATACACGTTACTACAGTAAACAGTAAATACTGTGAAATCACTATTCAAACATAACTAGCTAAATTCAGCTGTTCTTGCCTTAAAATAGAACTATTATTCATGTGTTATTTGGTGTGAATCTTGAAGCACCTTCAGCACTCGAGGCTACAGGACTGATGTGTTGCTCAGACTGAATTCACCAAGTTGGCCTGTCCAATAAAAGACAAAGTACTGCACTTATCAGAGAATTAAATATTAATATTATTGGACATGAATTTGCTGGCAGAGGAGGATGGGCTCCTGAACATCTTACAGAGGTTTTTCTTCCTTTGGCTGCTCACTGACGACATTAAAGACATTAAAGCATCTTTCCTGTGAAGCGGCGTGAAGACACATTTCTGTAAAGTATGGAAAAAATAAACACGACGAATAAAATGTATCAACAAAAGATTTTATTTACTATGACTTCAGCACGTTATATAAAACATTTTCAGCAAATAAATGAATGTGATGACCAGGTGAAACTCTTCATGGAAGTTAAAACTGAGTATTAAATTAAATAAAGTCTTCTTCATGAAGTAGTGTATCAAACTGTTAAAAACACAATGCCAGTATGTCACGTCTTCCAGAAGTTTGGATTCTGCATCATTCTCCTCTGAAAGTTTTCATACCTGTGAGGAGGACAGAACAATGACTCTAAACACAAACACTCGTTATTCACGTCGCTTCGCCTCAAAACATCACTCACCATCTGAGGATGGAGCTGGCAGGAACATACATCTCCGAAGGGTTCGGGGTCATCTGAGACTGGGACAGAGCAAACGACGAGGTGAAGTTGTACAGGCTCTCCAGCATCTCCTGTGTGAACTGTGAAAGTGACAACAAAGAGATATAAAGCATCCGCAGGAGAGTTCCTGACCTCACAGTGATATTAACAGCTCTCTGCAGTCTTGATCTGACCCTTCAAACCACACAGAAGATGCACTTTGAAAAGAATGAAGAGCCAAAAGGTAAGTAAGGTGTGTAAGTTATGATGAGGTGTGTGTTACCTGTGTGAAGGAGTCCACTGTGGAAACAGCTGAAGTAGAGACTGGTGTTTGTTGTGCAAGCAGCTCCAACGATTCAATAGAAACTCCAACCTGAGCCACTGACGGAGCACTGATAGCCATCATACCAAACGGATGAGCTCCACCCTCACCTGAAACACACACACACACACATCAGTACACACACACACACATCAGTACACACACACACACATCAGTACACACACATACATCAGTACACACACACATCAGTACACACACACATCAGTACACACAAATACATCAGTACACACAAACACCAGAATACACACACTATACGACTTTTGCTCAGATTCGGGTCAATTATGGATAGTTGCTAGAATCAAAGCAGATTTGAGTCAACAGACGTGAATGATAGAGAACACACACTTTACTTGTGTCTCCCAGGACTGAACCACATTCCTGTGCGAGTGTGATGTGATTTTCCTCTGTAATGATATTCTCCCTAATGTTTTAATATCTGTTGTGATTGTAAAAGTGGTGTAGTGTTTTCCAGCCTTCATAGAACGGATTTGACTCGACTCTCTTACCAGCTTTCAGACCAGAGATTCTGAACATGGCACTGGGTTTCTCATTGGTTATGAAGCCTAAAAGCTGCCACACCGGTCCGACGGCAGGGTCAGGGAAAGAGAAGTAGACAGCACCACCCATGCCTACTGGGAAGGGCACAGTGCCCAGCATGAAGACCACCACATGATTGACCTTCTCATAGTCCGGCAGAGTAAAGACGAACTTATCAGAGGAGACCTGCTGCGCGTCCGTCTGGACCTGAGAGAGCAGATAAACACTGATAAACACAGATAAACACTGATACACACTGATAAACACCAATAAACACCAATAAGATAAACACAGATAAACACAGATAAACACTGATACACACCGATAAACACGCTACGATAAACACTGATACACACCGATAAACACTGATACACACCGATAAACACAGATAAACACCGATAAGATAAACACCGATACACACCGATAAACACTGATACACACCGATAAACACTGATACACACCTATAAACACGCTACGATAAACACTGATACGCACCGATAAACACTGATACACACCGATAAACACTGATACACACCGATAAACACAGATAAACACCGATAAGATAAACACAGATAAACACCGATACACACCGATAAACACTGATACACACCGATAAACACAGATAAACACCGATAAGATAAACACAGATAAACACCGATACACACCGATACTAGGGATGTCAATTTTCAATTATTTCCATAATCGATCGTCGTTTAAATTAACGATCAATTAATTGATTAATCGTTATCCTTAACTACTGCAAAATGCGTCTATTGCAGTGGCATAGTCACCGGCATGACAGGATGTGCAAATGCCACTCAAAACGCCAGCTTCCTCACCCGAATGAAAAGGGTTTTCAGTCTAAATAAAAGGCTAGTGGCAGGATGGTAAAATGAATGGATGTGATTATGATCATCTGATAAAAGGAAGAGAGCGCACTGTAGTTACGCACGGGATCATTATTGTGTGCTGTTTCATATCCTGTCACGGAGACCGCTGAATGCGCCTTTTTAAATGGTTTCATGGTGCTCGTTTTTTTATTTTTAAAACATCATAGCAATGTTTGCAATTGACATTATCGGGATTTAAAATAAAATGATCCCAAACGCAAGTACGTCGCGTGGGGCTGTGACGTGCGGTCATCCGCTTCCAGAACCACCGGCGGTGCTACAAACACACTGTTACCCATCTGAAACATTTTAATGTGAGTATTATGACACAAGTGAGGTACAAAGCTTTGTTAATAAGAGAAAAAATTGGTTAGCAGGCAAATGTCACATCGCGACCATGCTTTTTGATTCATGCCGTTCGAGCGCATACATTTAAATCAAGTCATATTTTTTTTGTGTTCTGTTTTTCCAGATGGTCACGAACTTAATATTATTTATTGTTTCTTTTCCCAAATCCTCACTGTCTCACCCTCTAGATTCGCAGGTTTATTTTATTGTTGTTCACTTTTAATCACTGTTTTCGCATCTCTTACTGTGGTAAACGTGTGGGGGGGAAATGAAAGATTTCGTGGCCATGAATTAAGAATTCGTTACTATGACTTAAATTGTTCCCGCATTTAAGTTAAATCATCAGGTAACCACACACAGTATTAACAACCAAGGGTTCACAAACTTTTGAACGGGGTTATTTTAATAATTTCAGCTATTTTTTTGGTCTTGTGGACTATATGTAAACATCTTTAATGTGAAATATCTTACTCTGGACAGTGCTAAATAAATAATAACATGCATTTTGTATGAATTATTCACATTTTCTGCAAGGGGTTCACAAACCTTGCTGCTGCTGAGACTGAATGGAACAGGGTTCATCAGGTTAGTGGCGTTTTGGTTGCAAAAAAGGGTTAACGTTAGACTAGTCGTCTTATTTTATTACTACTAGTCATAACTATGTGAAGCCGGTTAAATAAGACGTAGATCGGTCTAATTTGAATCCGAGAATAAGGCTAATTAGCCCTTGGCTAGCAGCTAGTGATCAGACTAGTTAAGACAGGGTAAGTTAAGTATGCGACTGAATATGAATCCACTCACCAGTCTGCAGGCGACTAAACATCCGAACATCACCTCGATCACTACAGAAACACATTCGAGGAAACACAGTCGATCGCAGCCTGCGACAGAACATCACCTCACGGAGGATCCTGCTAGAAACTTCCACAAGCAGCTGACAGGCTCTGACCCGGAAACAAAACACAGCGCGCGCTTCGCTGATTGGTCGATCCGGCGCGCCCAAAAACAGAGATGGGTCTGGCTGCACAGACATAATAACAATTGAGAACTCTCTTTGAGGAATTTATATTTTACAATAAGAAAGGAATTCATAAGCGTGTTCCTTCTTTGTTTTATAACGGACTAAACAATTTAATATTGTTGTCAAACCAGTTCTTAAAAAAGAGAGATTTGTGTTTGTATAGAATGTTTCTATTATTTCATATGAAATAGCGATGCAGAGAAAAAGTATGCTTAAATATGCTATTAATGACCAAGATAGGAGCATTTGTTTATTTTTGTTAACTGCTTGAAAATTTGTATTTTCAGCATGGGTGTGTGTAATTTGCATTTTAGAGTAAAAGTTTATCCCAGACCTTATTTTATCATTTTTTTTGTAAAAACCCATTATAATTTCATGTTTATTGTTGAACACTTAAAAATAAACATGAAACACACAACACTATCATACATTTATTTAACACACATATTACATTTCAAATTTGCACCTAACATACCTGTACATACTAAATTGTCTATTTTGTATACTGTGTTTGTGCTATTTTGTACATTGTTTATTTTGTATATTATTATTTGTATTATCTGTGTCTTGTCGCTGTCATTCTGTTGCACTGTGTAGCTTCTGTCACCAAAACAAATTCCTCGTATGTGTAAACATACCTGGCAATAAAGCTGATTCTGATTCTGATTATAAACACCTATTGGAAAACCAATAGAAAACCTTGAGGGAACCAGCAGAGAACTAGTGTTTACACTATTAGTCAGGTTTTGACATCACAACTAAAACAGTTGTGAATGGGTTTGAAAAACAGAGCAAGGAGTTGGTTAGAAAAAATAGATTTTATTGAAGTCAAGACAAGAGAACGACGAAGACGAAAGCCCAGACAGCAGAAGCTGAGGATGATGATGATGATGAGACTCAGCGCAGACGGTCCCAGCGCCAGATCGAGGCGTCGTCACACACCGCGATGAGAATACCGCTGTCCCGACTGAAGCTGGTCTGTCTGATCGCAGACGTGCATTTAGGGAGCGTGAGCGTGGTACACCTGAGCAGAGTTACAACACAAGCACAGTTCAGGAATACAGTGCTGGCAAAAAAAACATCCAATTTGGAATAATCTTCACATTTAAAATAAAAATGCATTAGAATTTTAGGCGTGCGTCAGACAGACTTATCAGCGGCGCACGAGATGTGATGACGATGCATTATAATGCTTTAGTGAGTCTATCCAGTTAAACCCACTGGATGCAGCGCTGCTCGTTCAGAAAAACAGAACATCAATGTTGTTTACATCAACACTGTTCACACAGAACACATTCTATAGTGACATCTATCACTCGCACAAGAGAGACACGTGTTTACAAAGCATGTCAAATTAATGCAACTTTACACGTCTCGAGACTTGATGGCGTTTTTTCTGCATCTCATGTTTTTAAGTGAATGTGATTGGCTTTCGTTCCTTTGTTTTAAACTATGCATTTATGATCAGTGCTGGGGGGGGGGGTAATGCATTACAAGTAATCAGAATCAGAAACAGAATGAATCAGAATCAGAATCAGAATGAGCTTTATTGGCCAGGTATGTTTACACATACGAGGAATTTGTTATAGTGACAAAGCTCCACAGTGCAACAGAATGACAGCAACGGGACAGGACACAGACAACAAAAGAACAATATACAAATATACAAATAGGCAATGTACAAAAATAGCAAAAACACTATTCAATACAGACAATCATGTGTGTATAGGTCTGACGTGCAAATTTGAAATGGAAAAAAAAATTAAATAAAAAATATTATATATGTATGTGTGGTGAATAAATAGTTGTAAAATAGTGTTGTGTGTTCCACGTTAATGTCAGGTGTTCATGAGATGGATTGCTTGGGGGAAGAAACTGTTCCTGTGTCTGGTCGTTCTGGTGCTCAGAGCTCTGTAGCGTCGACCAGACGGCAGCAGTTCAAAGAGGGAGTGTGCTGGATGTGAGGGCTCCAGAGTGATTTTGCCAGCCCTTTTGCTCACTCTGGATAAGTACAGTTCTTGGAGAGTAGGGAGGGTTGTACCAACGATTCGCTCAGCAGTCCGGACTACCCTCCGTAGTCTTCTGAGGTCAGATTTGGTAGCTGAGCTGAACCAGACAGTTATTGATGTGCAGAGGACGGATTCAATGATGGCAGAGTAGAACTGTTTCAGCAGCTCCTGTGGTAGGTTGAACTTCCTCAGCTGGCGAAGGAAGTACAACCTCTGCTGGGCCTTTCTCACAATGGAGTCTATGTGAATGTCCCACTTCAGGTCCTGGGAGATGGTGGTGCCCAGGAACCTGAATGACTCCACTGCAGTCACCGTGCTGTTCATGATGGTGAGTGGGGGGAGAGCAGGGGGGTTTCTCCTGAAGTCCACGATCATCTCCACTGTTTTGAGCGTGTTAAGCTCCAGGTTGTTAAGACTGCACCAGACAGCCAGCTCCTTAACCTCCTGTCTGTAGGCAGACTCGTCACCGTCCTGAATGAGGCCGATGAGTGTGGTATCGTCTGCAAACTTCAGGAGCTTGACAGAGGGGTCTTTAGATGTGCAGTCATTCGTATAGAGGGAGAAGAGCAGTGGGGAGAGAACGCAGCCCTGAGGGGCTCCAGTGCTGGTGGTGCGGGTGCTGGATGTGTATTTTCCCAGCCTCACAAGCTGCTGCCTGTCTGTCAGGAAGCTGTTGATCCACTGACAGACGGAGGTAGGGACAGAGAGCTGTGTCAGTTTATTCTGAAGGGTGTCCGGGATGATGGTGTTAAAAGCAGAGCTGAAGTCTACAAACAGGATCCTCACATAAGTCCCTGGTCTGTCCAGATGCTGCAGGGTGAAGTGCAGTCCCATGTTGACTGCATCATCCACAGACCTGTTTGCTCTGTAGGCAAACTGCAGGGGGTCCAGTAAGGGTCCAGTGGAGGCCTTCAGATAAGCCAAAACCAGTCTTTCAAATGATTTCATGACCACAGACATTAGAGCCACAGGTCTGTAGTCATTAAGTCCAGTAATTTTGGGTTTCTTTGGGACAGGGATGATGGTGGAGCGTTTGAAGCACGAGGGGACTTCGCACAGCTCCAGTGATCTGTTGAAGATCTGTGTGAAAATGGGGGCTAGCTGGTCAGCACAGGATTTAAGGCAGGCTGGTGACACACCATCTGGGCCTGGTGCTTTCCTTCTTTTGTTCTTTATGAAGACCTGCCGCACGTCATCTTCACTTATTTTCAGTGCAGGTGTGGGGGAGAGGGGGGTTGCTGGAGGTGTTAACGGTTGTGTGGAGAGGTGTTCAGGGCGGGTGTGGGGTGTTTTTTCAAACCTGCAGCAAAAGACATTCAAATCGTCTGCTAGTTGTTGATTCTCCACAGTGCTGGGGGATGGTGTCTTGTAATTTGTAAAGTCTTTCATACCTTTCCACACTGAAGCAGAATCACTGGAAGAGAACAGAATCCTTAGCTTGTCAGAATAATTCCTCTTAGCCACCCTGATCTCCTTTTCCAGTGTGTATTTGGCCTGTTTATACAAGACTTTATCCCCCATTCTGTAAGCATCCTCTTTGGCCTGACGGAGCTGTCTGAGTTTTGCTGTGAACCATGGTTTGTCGTTGTTGTAGGTTAAACGAGTCCTGGTAGGAATACACATGTCTTCACAGAAACTGATATATGATGTTACAGTCTCTGTGAGTTCGTCCAAATCGGTGGCAGCAGCTTCAAAAACACTCCAATCAGTGAGGTCAAAACAAGCTTTTAAATCTTGCTCTGCTTCAGCAGTCCATCTTTTAACAGTTTTTAATACAGGTTTTTCAGATTTGAGTTTCTGCCTGTAGGTTGGTATAAGATGAACTAAACAATGATCAGAGAGTCCTAAAGCTGCTCGAGGGACAGAGTGATATGCATCCTTTATCGCTGTGTAACAGTGATCCAATATATTACTGTCTCTGGTGGGACATGTGATGTGCTGTCTGTATTTTGGCAGTTCGCGTGAGAGATTTGCTTTATTAAAGTCACCGAGAATGATTAAAACAGAATCCGGGTGTTGTTGCTCAGTCTCTGTGATCTGATCAGCGAGTTTCTGTAAAGCTGATCTGGCGTTCGCGTGCGGTGGAATGTAAACACTCACGAGAATGAACGAACAGAACTCCCGCGGCGAATAGAACGGCTTGCAGTTAATGAAGAGCGTTTCTAGATCATAACAGCACATCTTCTTTAACACAGTTACATCTGTACACCACCTCTCATTGATGTAGAAGCACGTCCCGCCGCCGCGCGATTTCCCCGTTGATTCTGCCTCGCGATCTGCTCTGATCAGCTGGAAGTTGGGAAGATGTAATGCGCTGTCCGGTATGGTATCCTTCAGCCAGGTTTCCGTGAAACACAGAGCAGCAGAGTTTGAGAAATCCTAATTTGTCCGGGAGAGCAGGAGAAGTTCGTTCGTTTTGTTGGGTAGAGAGCGGAGATTCGCGAGATGGATGCTAGGCAACGGCGTTCTTAATCCGCGCTGACGAAGCTTCACAAGCGCGCCGGCTCGCTTCCCCCGTCTGCGCGACCTGTAGCATCTAAACAACACCGCAGCTCCGCCAACTATAATGTCCAGCAAAGCGTCCGAGTAATCAAAATCCGGTAAAAGATTTTGTGGTGTGTTCTGCCGAATGTTCAGCAGTTCATCCCTGGTAAAGCTGATCGTGCTTGAGAAACAAAAAACAGGAAAAACAAACAAAAACAGTACAAACACTGGAGAGCAAAGCACAGTAGCTGCCATCTGCGGCGCCATCACGAGCTTCAGTTATGTAATGCCAGTTATGTAATCAGATTACTTTTTTTAGTAACTAGTAAAGTAACGCATTACTTTTAATTCAGAAGGAAATATCTGTTACTTTTTCAAATAAGTAACAGTTACTTTGTTTCTGATGTATTGAGTGACAGCTCTGGTGTTGCCATGGTGATGTATTGAGTGACAGCTCTGGTGTTGCCATGGTGATGTATTGAGTGACAGCTCTGGTGTTGCCATGGTGACAGAAATCAGGAGTAAGATGTTACTTTAGTTCTAGAATAAATGTGAACGTGCATTAATTCATCTCACTCACAAAAACAGATTCAGTGTTCCTCAAAATGAATAAAAACACTGAAATACAACTCAGAATATGATGCAAGCCTGCAATTATTAAATGTTAAATAACACAAATATCCTTCATGTATTTAATCCCATTTTATTAACCAATGTCTACTGACCTTCGATGATCCAATTCAATCATAGTAATAAGCAAAAATTACTCTAGATAAACATTTGTGTTTCTTTTTGTATATTGCTGAAGTGATAGAACTTTCTTTCTTCTTCTGCGTCCTCTACTGTACAGACGTGAATTCACATTCTCTTCAGTCTGAGGCTTTTATTGTGAAAGGGCTCTTACGCTTGCCAAAAATAGAGCTTTTTATATTAAAAGTAAACAAGCAAGCCCTGCCCAGATTTAAAAAGTAACAAAAGTAACGCAACGCATTATTTTCAATAAAAAGTAACGTAATTAGTTACTTTTTTAGGGAGTAACAATATCGTAACGCATTACTTTCAATAAAAAGTAACGTAATTAGTTACTTTTTTAGGGAGTAACAATATCGTAACGCATTACTTTCAATAAAAAGTAGCTAACACGGAGACGTGAGCGTAAACACACAGAGACGTGAGCGTAAACACACAGAGACGTGAGCGTAAACACGCGGAGACGTGAGTGTAAACACGCGGAGACGTGAGCGTAAACATGCGGAGACGTGAGCGTAAACACGCGGAGACGTGAGCGTAAACACGCGGAGACGTGAGCGTAAACACGCGAAGACGTGAGCGTAAACACGCAGAGACGTGAGCGTAAACACGCAGAGACGTGAGCGTAAACACGCAGAGACGTGAGCGTAAACACACAGAGACGTGAGCGTAAACACGCAGAGGAACGTGAGCGTTCCTCTGTCTGATTGCCTCTTCATGATGAATCGCTTTATGTACTCCCCAATTGTAAGTCGCTTTGGATAAAAGCGTCTGCCAAATGACTAAATGTAAATGTAAATGTAAATGTAAACACACAGAGACGTGAGCGTAAACACGCGGAGACGTGAGCGTAAACATGCGGAGACGTGAGCGTAAACACGCGGAGACGTGAGCGTAAACGCGAAGACGTGAGCGTAAACACACAGAGACGTGAGCGTAAACAAGCAGAGACGTGAGCGTAAACACACAGAGACGTGAGCGTAAACACGCAGAGACGTGAGCGTAAACACACAGAGACGTGAGCGTAAACACGCGGAGACGTGAGCGTAAACACGCGGAGACGTGAGCGTAAACACGCGGAGACGTGAGCGTAAACACGCGGAGTAACAATATCGTAACGCATTACTTTCAATAAAAATTAACTAAGTAATGTAATCAGTTACTTTTTTAGGGAGTAACAATATCGTAACGCATTATTTTCAATAAAAAGTAACGTAATTAGTTACTTTTTTAGGGAGTAACAATATCGTAACTCATTACTTTCAATAAAAAGTAACGTAATTAGTTACTTTTTTAGGGAGTAACAATATCGTAACGCATTACTTTCAATAAAAATTAACTAAGTAATGTAATCAGTTACTTTTTTAGGGAGTAACAATATCGTAACGCATTATTTTCAATAAAAAGTAACGTAATTAGTTACTTTTTTAGGGAGTAACAATATCGTAACGCATTACTTTCAATAAAAAGTAACGTAATTAGTTACTTTTTTAGGGAGTAACAATATCATAACGCATTACTTTCAATAAAAATTAACTAAGTAATGTAATCAGTTACTTTTTTAGGGAGTAACAATATCGTAACGCATTACTTTCAATAAAAAGTAACGTAATTAGTTACTTTTTTAGGGAGTAACAATATCGTAACGCATTACTTTCAATAAAAAGTAACGTAATTAGTTACTTTTTTAGGGAGTAACGCAATATCGTAACGCATTACTTTCAATAAAAAGTAACGTAATTAGTTACTTTTTTTAGGGAGTAACGCAATATCGTAACGCATTACTTTCAATAAAAAGTAGCTAAGTAACGTAATTAGTTACTTTTTTTAGGGAGTAACGCAATATCGTAACGCATTACTTTCAATAAAAAGTAACGTAATTAGTTACTTTTTTTAGGGAGTAACGCAATATCGTAACACATTACTTTCAATAAAAAGTAACGTAATTAGTAACTCTTTAGGGAGTAACAATATCGTAACGCATTACTTTCAATAAAAAATAACTAAGTAATGTAATCAGTTACTTTTTTAGGGAGTAACAATATCGTAACGCATTATTTTCAATAAAAAGTAACGTAATTAGTTACTTTTTTAGGGAGTAACAATATCGTAACGCATTACTTTCAATAAAAAGTAACGTAATTAGTTACTTTTTTAGGGAGTAACAATATCGTAACGCATTACTTTCAATAAAAATTAACTAAGTAATGTAATCAGTTACTTTTTTAGGGAGTAACAATATCGTAACGCATTATTTTCAATAAAAAGTAACGTAATTAGTTACTTTTTTAGGGAGTAACAATATTGTAACGCATTACTTTCAATAAAAAGTAACGTAATTAGTTACTTTTTTTAGGGAGTAACGCAATATCGTAACGCATTACTTTCAATAAAAAGTAGCTAAGTAACGTAATTAGTTACTTTTTTAGGGAGTAACGCAATATCGTAACGCATTACTTTCAATAAAAAGTAACGTAATTAGTTACTTTTTTTAGGGAGTAACGCAATATCGTAACGCATTACTTTCAATAAAAAGTAGCTAAGTAACGTAATTAGTTACTTTTTTTGGGAGTAACGCAATATCGTAACGCATTACTTTCAATAAAAAGTAGCTAAGTAACGTAATTAGTTACTTTTTTAGGGAGTAACGCAATATTGTAACGCATTACTTTCAATAAAAAGTAACTAAGTAACGTAATTAGTTACTTTTTTAGGGAGTAACAATATCGTAACGCATTACTTTCAATAAAAAGTAGCTAAGTAACGTAATTAGTTACTTTTTTAGGGAGTAACGCAATCTTGTAACGCATTACTTTCAATAAAAAGTAGCTAAGTAACGTAATTAGTTACTTTTTTAGGGAGTAACAATATTGTAACGCATTACTTTCAATAAAAAGTAACGTAATTAGTTACTTTTTTAGGGAGTAACGCAATATCGTAACGCATTACTTTCAATAAAAAGTAACGTAATTAGTTACTTTTTTTAGGGAGTAACGCAATATCGTAACGCATTACTTTCAATAAAAAGTAGCTAAGTAACGTAATTAGTTACTTTTTTTAGGGAGTAACGCAATATCGTAACGCATTACTTTCAATAAAAAGTAACGTAATTAGTTACTTTTTTTAGGGAGTAATGCAATATCGTAACACATTACTTTCAATAAAAAGTAACGTAATTAGTAACTCTTTAGGGAGTAACAATATCGTAACGCATTATTTTCAATAAAAAGTAACGTAATTAGTTACTTTTTTAGGGAGTAACAATATCGTAACGCATTACTTTCAATAAAAAGTAACGTAATTAGTTACTTTTTTAGGGAGTAACAATATCGTAACGCATTACTTTCAATAAAAATTAACTAAGTAATGTAATCAGTTACTTTTTTAGGGAGTAACAATATCGTAACGCATTATTTTCAATAAAAAGTAACGTAATTAGTTACTTTTTTAGGGAGTAACAATATCATAACGCATTACTTTCAATAAAAAGTAACGTAATTAGTTACTTTTTTTAGGGAGTAACGCAATATCGTAACGCATTACTTTCAATAAAAAGTAGCTAAGTAACGTAATTAGTTACTTTTTTTAGGGAGTAACGCAATAACGTAACGCATTACTTTCAATAAAAAGTAACGTAATTAGTTACTTTTTTTAGGGAGTAACGCAATATCGTAACGCATTACTTTCAATAAAAAGTAGCTAAGTAACGTAATTAGTTACTTTTTTTGGGAGTAACGCAATATCGTAACGCATTACTTTCAATAAAAAGTAGCTAAGTAACGTAATTAGTTACTTTTTTAGGGAGTAACGCAATATTGTAACGCATAACTTTCAATAAAAAGTAACTAAGTAACGTAATTAGTTACTTTTTTAGGGAGTAACAATATCGTAACGCATTACTTTCAATAAAAAGTAGCTAAGTAACGTAATTAGTTACTTTTTTTAGGGAGTAACGCAATATTGTAACGCATTACTTTCAATAAAAAGTAGCTAAGTAACGTAATTAGTTACTTTTTTAGGGAGTAACAATATTGTAACGCATTACTTTCAATAAAAAGTAGCTAAGTAACGTAATTAGTTACTTTTGGGAGTAACGCAATATTGTAACGCATTACTTTTAAAAGTAACACTGTTTATGATGCTGTTTTGTTTATAATTGTTTAAGGAACTTAATATTTGGTTTATAAACATTATGCTCTTTTTCAAAGATAGACGTGTTATTGCTTTGAAGAAACGTGCATTAGTGATATTTTACTCGAAGCGCCCTCAGGAGAGAAGACAAAACTTTAGTATGTAATTGGAATATTGATCATATTTAAGAGCAAAATTCTAATTTAGTTTTTCAGCCATTTTGACAGACTCAAACCAGGAATCTTACTTTGCTTTATGAGGATCCTCCACCTCCAGATCCCAAACGTACAGCTTGCCGACTTGATTTCCAAGAGCTAACATCTGCGGAGGTGAAGAGAGACACGCTTGATGCTCGTACTAACGCTACCGTCCGTCACTTTCAGTTCACATGTCTATGAAGAGCCTCAAAACTTCTGCCAGAAGTCCATGGAGAAGCGCATGTACCAGATGTCATACTGACTGTACTCGAAGCGGCCCAGGATCGTCACGTTAGACTCGTTGGGTTTGATGCGGTCGATGTCGTCTTCCATCTTCCCGGGTTTCCAACACACGATTGCATTTTCACACGACTGCAACACAACACATGATTACAGACTAACTAATGACAGGGTTCGTGTAAAATGACTTTAAGCATCGCTTTTTTGGTTTTCAAGCACTAAAATTGGAGATCTCACTTATCAAACAATATCATTATTATACTAATAAAACAAATTGGTGCAAATAAAGTGCAGCACAAAAGCATGCAATGACTGGCAACTTTAACATTTGAAAGGATACTACGGCAAAGTTATTGCTTCCTTATTCAAACTGTTTTTTTTAATGAATATATGATTGACCTGAAGAATGAAAGCTATATACACACTTGGAAAATTATGAGCTATATCACCGCTTATCAACACAATACATATGGCTCTATGATATCCGTGATGCAGAAAACACGGACTGAATCCAGTCATAAAAACAGAATTTACAGTTTAATGTCACGGAGTTTGTCCAAGTTTGGATGAATGAATCAAAAGTAGGTCACTTAAATCAAATGGTGATATGGACTAGTATCTGATGTAAATCTGAATCCTGCATGTGTCTCTGTGTGAATGGAGCAGGGTTTTGTTTACTACATACACAGAGCGCGTGATTTCAGCGTCTGACGTCTCAATGAAGACATAAATACATCAACAATATCTCCAAAACTGATCAAAACCAGCATTTTACCATTTCATTTGAGTAAAACTAGTCATATCATATACACACAGAACTTTACTCGGCAACCCGTCAAAATAAAAGTCCTGTTTAACTTGAAGACATTGTGTCAGAAATAGCTATATTACTATTATTTAGTAGAATGTACGTAATACCACTACTGTTGAAAAATAATAACACTATTTTTTTAAGTAGTAATGACAAAATATTTTAATTTTAATAGTAAATCTCCTTTATTTGCCAAAAATGTAAATGTTTAATTTTCATTAATTAAAATATAAATTAAATCAATGCTTTATGGCTTCATCTGATAATCAGTAAAATATAAATACACAACACAGAATTTCTGAGGGGGGGGCATTTCATAAGCTACTGTAAGAATTAATAAAAATTGTTTGTATGCATTCATGATAAAACACAGAATTTGGTAACAATAAAACATAAGGTGAGAAAAAAATTAAACATTTCATACGAGCCTAAACATGTCATTTTTGTTACACTTTTAATAAATTAATGTTAAATTGTATAAGTTTCATGATTTTAATTAATTAGACATGCTTTTCGATTAATACAATTTAATTTGAGCATTAAAAAGGAGTCCAGAAAAATTAAAATGGAAAAAACTGCATTTAGAAAAAAATAAATGGATTTCACGAGACGAGACTAAATAGAACGAGACGTTTTTTAATGTCTTTAAGAAATTTGACAAAATATTTGTCTTTTAAATCACACAAAGCAAAACAACGCAGTAGTATTTTGTAACTAATCTAGGGATGTAACTAATTATTATTTCGGTAATCAAGTAATCTACTGATTATTTTGACACTTGAGTAATCTGATATTTTTTAGTAACACAAATAGACCCAAGTCTAAAAGTCAAGAGATTGTTTTATGGAAAGAAAATTAACACTAATTTCATATACAGTATATACCGCCTTTTAGAAATTAAAGTACTTTTCAAGTAGCTTCTCAAAATATGGCTGTTTTCAAGGGTTTTCCAGGAGTTCAATTACAAAAAGCCAAATTCAAGCACCTTGTACGAACCCTGTAATAACGATGTATTAAAACGTGCTGCAGAAAGTACCTTTGAGAGAATCAGATCTCCAAGCCAGCGGACGCAGTCCACATAGTTCCTGTGAATGTCTCGTGTGGAGAAGTCTGGGAAGTGTATCTTCTGAGACACGAAAGGCCTGTGAATGTATTTAGGAGATGAATGCAGTGCTGAAGAGCTGCAGAGCGCTGGAGGAGAGGCGAGGACTCACCGGTTGGTTTTGCTGGGGTTATACTTGTACGAAATGCGTATGGCTTTCTGCACCTGCTCAGAGTCGATCCTCCACAGCTTCAGAGAGTGATCCATCCCACAAGACATGATCTTCTCACCGAGCAGGTCAAAATCCTGAAAACACCACACAAGCATTTAGAGACACAACAGCTTCTGTACTCACCGAGTTCATGGCTTTTAACCTGTTAACTGGCTCACCGCTGGGCCCGCTTGCATTACATGATTTAAACCGTAATATCTTAGTCTGAACCTAAAGCAATCTTAACAAACTATGGCCCAGTTTCACAGACAGGGCTTAGACTAAGCCAGGATTAGGCCATAGTTCAATTAGGACATTTAAGTAATTTTTATAAGCATGCTTAGAAAAAAGCATTACTGGTGTGCATCTTGAGACAAAACAAAGGCACTGATATAATTTAGGATCAGTCAGTGCAAGTTTATTTCAGTTGGAACAGCTCAGATTTACATTTTAGTCTAGGACTAGGCTTAAGCCACTTTAAAGTGTAAACCCACGTTACACTCACCGTGCTCAAGACCTCGTCGCGATGGCCCTCCACGCCTCCGAAGATGGCCACCAGAGTGTCTGTCTGAACGTTCCAGAGGCGCAGCGCGTGATCTGACAA
>JAPDDO010000211.1:82500-132500 GCA_027422415.1 Schizothorax lantsangensis | reverse complement strand
TACTACGTGATTATCTCTTCAGGACAAACAACAATGCAGAATATTAATAACTATGACTGGGACTGTCATATACTGTACATAACATTATAATGAGCACACTATTATAATAAAACGCTGTGAAGTTTTAGAGTTTAGTTGTAGTGTTTCTGCACGTTGTTGTGTGAAGAACGAGTTCATTCAGAGCTGCGCAGACACGCTCATGCATTCAGGGCATTTTGTGCAGATAGCTATAAGTCGTAATATTAACGTTATGTTGTATAAATAATGAAGCGTATTCTATATGAGATAAATGAGTTAAATCCCATTGATTAAAACCCTGCTATCATATGCTTCATTCTGGTCATCTTCAGCACGCGCAGCTCAAAACAGAAATGCAGAACATTAATAACTCATATAGGCTACATAACGTTATAATGAGAGCACTATTGTAAAAAATTGTTTTTTGTGAATTCTTAGAGTTTCGCTGACGTTTAATGTTAACTATCTTTTAATCAAAACATAAAACATTATTTACCTCGCTTGTATCTGGCGTCAGTTACACATTTCTCTGTGTGTTAATGTCAGTAATTATGACTGTGTCTGACTCGTGGTAATGTATTTTGGCCACGCCCCCAAACATATGATTCGACGATCAGTCGACTATCGGCAAGATTCGAAAATTCCGATTCGACTATGAAAATCCTTAGTCGGGGACACCCCTAACTCTCCATTATAACATAAAAGGTCTTTAACGTTGTGTTTCATGTGCTTTCGCACAGTGTCCGTCAAACGCACTAAGTGTAACATGCTTTATCTCTTCATCAAGCCTGTTAGCGCTGCGTGTTTCAAAGACAAGCTCCAGTTACGCTTTGTTTTCACATCAGCATAATTTTCAACATATTAATGGCAAATGTTGACAGTATTTCGCTAGATTTGAAATGAGACGCGTTTGTAAACCTCTTTTCAAAATAAAATAAAAGTTCATAGGTTTATCTCTTGCAAGCAAGGATTAAAATTAACAGAAAATATTGTATAGCAGAGCAAGCTCACTGTTTATAGGATGAAAAATATAAATATTGCGGTGGGGGTTTATATCAATCTATTTCTGAAGGGACTTAAGGGAAGTTTAAGAATGCATTTTTTCCCTATGTAATTAAACATAATGAATGAGTGTAATTTCCCTACTAAGTTACCTACCTACTAGGTAAAATAATATTCCTGTGAAATATTAATTTTCATTTATTTTACCGTGTAATTGTTTTCCAATATATGGCTATTACTGTCATAGGAATAATAATATAACATTATTATTATTGTCATTATATTCTAATTTGTTTGGCTTCCAAATTCAGCGGTGTGAGTGTAATTTAGAATGAGACACTACATCACAACTATAAACAGCATTGAGTTCCACTTTAAACCTCGAGTGCAAGTCAATTCACCAGCTTTATTATTTAAGTTTGCACACTGAACCTGTCTGTGTTGGAGATCTTAATTTTGAACTCTCAAAGTGCATCACATAGATTAATTTAACTTTAAAATGTACAAAATTGTCTTACGGGGCGGCATGTAAAATGACTGAACCCATATGTACAAGTCATTGGTGTTTGGTGATGAGTTTTTGGCTCAAGGTCTGCATTTACAGTCACACCAGAGGTGTTAAACTGGGATTAGGACTTGGTTTTATGCAGACCAGTCAAGTTCTTCCACACTGACTCAATCAATCATTTTCTTTTTGAACCTTGTCTTATACACAGAGACATTGTCATGTTAGAATAGAAAAGAGTCCAAACTGTTGCTATAATATTAGAAGCACACAATTTCCTAGAATATAAGATGGACGATCTTAGAGCCAGGACAAGTTTCCAACGGGACATTAGGGACTGTAACATCCTTTGTTTGTCTGAAACATGGCTCACTCCCTCGGTCCCGGATACCGCTGTAACACCGTCTGATAAGTTTTCTGTTTTACGGATGGACAGAACAGCCGAGGCCGGAAAAATCAAGGGTGGTGGAGTGTGTTTCATGATTAACAAGAAATGGTGCGACCCCAGGAATATCTCCATTCTGTCGCGTTCCTGCTCGCCTCATCTGGAACATCTCTCCATTATCTGCCGCCCATTCTATTTACCCCGCGAGTTCTCCACGGTCATTGCTACTGCCGTCTACATTCCACCTCAGGCAGGCAGACACGAGCTTGGCTTTGTCCAAACTCCACGAGGAGCTAAGCGGATACATCAACAAACACCCTGACGCTGCCTCTATCATCGCAGGGGACTTTAACAAAGCCAACCTCAGGAAGGTCATGCCGAACTTCCATCAGCATGTATCCTGTCCAACTAGAAAAAAGGACCGAATACACTGGATCATTGCTACACTCAGTTTAAGAATGCCTATAAAGCTCGTTCCCTGCCGGACCCCTGGTTCTTGGCAAATCGGACCATGCCGCCATTTTCCCACCCGGATTTTTTCACACCGGAATATAAACAAAGGATCGATCAGGAATCCCCGGGGGTGAGGGAAGTGACGCGCTGGTCCTCCCACTCTGAAGCTATGCTACAGGCGTGACCTCTTGATGACATCGACTGGGACATGTTCCGGGCGAGTTCAGCTGACGTCAGCGAGTTCGGATGGGACATTAAGCTTTTTACATGATAGCGAAGTAGCATTAAGCTTTTTTTACATGCTAAGCGACCAAGCCACTGAAACGGTAACAATAAGGACATTCTCTAATCAGAAACCGTGGGTGGACAGAACAATCCGTGCTGCGGTTAACCAACGCACTGCCGCATACAATGCTGGTCTTTTGTCAGGAAACATGAGTGAGTACAAAGCATCATGTTATGCTCTCCGACGGGCAGTTAGAGCTGCTAAACTCCGATACAGAGAGAGAATTTAGTCACATTTTCAGCTCAATGACTCTCGACGCATGTGGCAGGGACTGAAGACCATCTGTTCCTCTGGAAATAACCCCTCCGCCGAGGTGAGAGCAGATCCATTGCTGGCCGAAGAGCTAAACACCTTCTACGGCCACTTCGAATGCAATGGCGGCGCGATTCTGCCGATCAGCGCGTCAGGAAGCAGCAGACAGAGCAGCGATGATGATCATGTTATCACCGTGTCGGAGGACGAGGTTCGGAGGGAACTAAGGAGAGTGAACGTCAGGAAAGCCGCCGGACCTGATGGGATTACCGGCCGCGTTCTGAGATCATGCGCCGATCAGCTTGCTGGTTCCATGGTTCCATGCTTACTTCCATCTTTAATGAGTCCCTTGCTACCTCTGTGATTCCCACCTCATTTAAGAAATCTGTCATCATCCCTGTGCCTAAGAACAGTAAACCCTCTTGCCTGAATGACTATCGTCCAGTTGCCCTCACATCAACAATCATGAAGGTTTTTGAGAGACTTTTAAAGAAACACATATGCTCCTCCATCCCTGCTACCTTAGACCCTCTTCAGTTTGCCTATCGCCCAAATAGGTCTACTGATGATGCCATCTCTCAGGTACTGCACTACTCCCTCACACATATTGACAGCAAAAATGGCAACTATGTCAGACTGCTATTCATTGACTATAGCTCAGCTTTCAATACTATAGTCCCCACCAAGCTAGCTGTCAAACTCTCAGACCTCGGCCTAAACACTACACTCTGTGACTGGATCCAAGACTTCCTCACCGGCAGACCACAAGTGGTGAAAATGGGCCAGTTCACCTCCAACTCCATCACCCTGAACGTAGGAGCCCCGCAGGGCTGTGTCCTGAGTCCCCTGCTCCACTCGCTCTACACACACGACTGTGTGTCCTCTCACAGATCCACATCTATTGTTAAATTTGCTGATGATACTGTGGTTCTGGGCCTCATTTCCAACAATGATGAGACCGCATACTTGGGTGAGGTAGAGAGACTTACATCATGGTGCCAGGACAACTGTCTCTCTCTGAACGTGAGCAAAACTAAAGAGCTGATTGTAGACTTCAGGAAGAGACAGCAGCGGCCCTACACTCCTCTTATGATCAGCGGGACCCCTGTGGAGAGGGTGAGCAGCTTCAAGTACCTCGGTGTAAACATCTCCGAGGACCTGACTTGGACTGCACACATTCAAACACAGGTCAAGAAAGCCAGGCAAAGACTGTACCATCTGCGACAGCTGAGGAAATTCAGGGTCTCACCAGCAATCCTGAAAACTTTCTATTCAGGGGCCATAGAAAGTGTATTGACTCAGTGCATCTCAGTGTGGTACAGTAACGCCACAAATCAGGACTGCAAAGCTCTGCAGAGAGTCGTGCGCTTAGCTGAGCGCATCTCTGGGTCTGCCCTCCCCTCCCTGCAGGACATCTACCTCAAACGCTGCAAAAGCAGAGCTGCAAAAATAATCAAGGACTCAAATTACCCCGGTAACCATCTTTTCACTCTGCTGCCATCGGGCAAGCGCTTCAGGAGCATGATGGCAAAAACTGAGAGACTGAGGAGGAGCTTCTACCCTCAGGCCATCAGGCTCCTAAACTCAGTCTCATAACATCTACAGGACTCAATTTAATAAATTGTAAAAAACACCCATTATTCTCATCATCCGCATTGCTGCTATGTGTACATACCCGGTACAACCTGTTTGCACATTCCTCTTGCACATCCCTGTTTATATTAATATTTATTAAATCCACAGTAGACTGTATTGCACATTTTATTTCATTGCACATTTTACTCCTTATTTTATTTTATTTTATTTTATTTTTTACTTTATTTTTATCTTATTCTTACCTATATTTATATATACTCTCCTGTGTTATGTTTCATCTTTTATTTTATTTTTTTGCACTGTCCATTGAGCGGACCCCTGACCTACATTTCACTACTGATTATACCCTGTATGATTGTGTATGTGACAAATAATAAAGAACCTTGAACCTAGGGGTAAAAAGGAAGGTTGTGAAAAATGCCCACTGCCCCTCTCTCTTGATTGACACTGGTCTCAAGTCTATAGGCCCTTTAACTAAGAAGCTATTAGAAAAACACCGTCCACTGAGCTATAGCAAAAAACGCAGAAAACTTGCACTTTCCCCACAGTCCCTTACTGGAAGCTCCGCTGAGAGCGAGCTCTCCCGGCTTAATGCACATTGCGACGGCTTGTGCGGGACAGTGCTCATTATATAGAGCGAAAATACTGAAAAAGAAGGCTGTGAAACATGATCAGCGTTGCCCTTTTGGCGGTCATACCGTTTAGACTTTTTTAGGGCAAGTCGTTTTGAAGTTATTGGCGTTTATCGCTGAATGTGTCACGAATATCGAAAACAAAACCAACTTAACCCCGCTAAACCAAGGCGAGCTGACTGACCTTATCAAGTTCACTGCTGTTCTATTTCCAGAATATCTGCTCTTGTGTCCTCCTCTCGTCCTCAGGAGTCCGCCCTCCCAAATCTAACTTGCGAAGTCAGAACTACCGAGGAGTCCGAACTTTGCGTACTTGGTATTGAGAAACGGCCTTAATGACCAAAATACGAAACCACGAAGAGCTAAAATGGCAAAAGAGGACATCAGAATGACTAAATGAGGCAGATCAACGCTGTTAGTCGCTATTAAAGTCAAACACACAGCAGCTGAATAACACAGAATATTTTATCAGCTTTGGAATCCACAAACAACAACAACAGACAAAATAGTGCTTCAAATATTTCTAAATTATCTTCCTAGTGCTCAAGACTGCAGGTACATTTAATTTGTTCTCGATTATTAGGGATAAAATATGTGTTTCATACTGTCAGTGTAAGCGTGATTTAAATGTGAAGTTACAGGCCTGTTCTTGTTCAGTTGTGTGTGTGTGTGTGTGTGTCAGAAAATACTGTTAAAACATAAAGTTTTTTGGGAAGAGATTTTATAAATACAACATTTCTGAAGTTTTAGGCTGATGAATAATAAACTGCAATTTATTTATTTTTATTTATTTGTTTATTTAACAGGGACAATACACTATTGTTACACACAGATAACCAATGCCGTGTACAGGGCATATAGCATAAAGTAACGTGTATATGCAGACAACTATATGTGTATATGTTGTACCTAAACATTCAACAATGGCATATTAACATACCTACGCACATATGTAACTTTATATGAAGTCACAAACATAAAATGTAAATCAACATTGGTACTCAATGTTTACAACGCTGTAAAGATTTCAGCCATTGTTTCAGCTTTATAGAGAAAACTTTGAGAAAACAATACAACAAGGAACAAACTAGGTTAGTTTTAAGCGCAGTATATCTATGTCCTGAAGTTATAATTAGAGTCATGTGTCATTAGAGGATCTGAAATGATTCAGAGCTTTTTATTCTAGATGGTAATATTTGTCTGTAACTCAGTGTATTTTCTAAAGTGATTTAGTATGACTCAGTGTTCTTGAATAAGTGTGATGTTGTTGATCTGCAGGTGAACAGCTGATTGTTTTCACAGCCAGTGCTGATCAGTTCAGCTTCAGTATGTCAGAGAAGCGAGGAACAGAGATCAGTCTCTCACAGAAACACAGGTAACACTGAGTCTGCTTCACACAATCATGTTAAACACTGCTGGAGCTTCAGATATTACCTGTGTACAACAAATCCATTAGAATAACCCTCATTAGAACAACCCTCCCTACTCTCCAAGAACTGTACTGATCCAGAGTGAGCAAAAGGGCTGGTAAAATCACTCTGGACCCTCACATCCAGCACACTCTCTCTTTGAACTGTTACCGTCTGGTCGACGCTACAGAGCTCTGAGCACCAGAACGACCAGCACAGAAACAGCTTCTTCCCTCAGACAACCCATCTCATCAACACTTGACAATAACTGTGGAACACACACTATTTATACACTTATACACTTATTTATCCAACACACATACTTAATCTACATTTCAATTTGCACATAATATACCTGTACATACAATTGTCAATTTGTATACTGTTATTCCTTATTTACTTGCTCTTTTTAATTCTTCTTTTTATTATCTGTGTTTATTGTTCTGTCATTCTGTCACACTGTGGAGCTTCTGTCATGAAAACAAATTCCTCGTATGTGTGAACATACCTGGCAATAAAGCTCATTCTGATTCTGATAAATCAATACATATTATAAATGGCTAAATTTAGGATAATTATTGTGCATATTCCACAGTCAGTGTTTCTCCTCATGTGTTCTGTGTCATTAGTGTTAGATCAGGATCAGATGTGTCCAGCTCTGTGTCTGTGAAGAGTGACTGGTCAAGAGATGAAGGACCAGGCTTCAGTGAGAAAACACCATCATCTGCCAAAAGGTATTTCATGAATTTCTGTTTTAGAAAATATATCAGTGAATGTTTATCATATAGTTAAATATTTACCAAAGTATTCACATTGTATTTTTTGTTTGACATATAACTATACTTGTTCTCACAAAGAGGATTTACAAAGAGCAATGAATTAAAATAAAAAATTAAAGTTTTCTGTCGCTGCGACGGATTTCCATCAATTGGAAAAAAAGAGGGGAAAAGAAACCTGTAGCGCTCTGTTGTTGTTCTGCCGGCACACCAGAAATCATCCCCGCAGCTTCTCACTGACCGCTCGCATCATTCACAGTCGGGTTATTAGCAGAGAACACAGAGCAGAACTTGATTGTGGATATTAATAATAATTCTACTCATTCCCGCAGGTACCGACGGAATGTATCATATTTGCACGTGCTTTTGTGTCTTGATAACTCACTCGCGCCACTCATTTTCTGTGCGCCCACAGATCACGATAAGGAGAGTGACAGCTTTTATTAAGGGAGTCTGCAAATGTGATATTGGTTTAAAGGGGACCTATTATACAAAAATCACTTTTATAAGCTGTTTGAACACAGTTGTGTGGCTGCAGTGTGTGAAAACAACCAGCCTATAATGTTAAAAATCCACCAACACATTTTTTTAATAAAACCAATAAATCATGAACAGTCTCTCAGAATGAGCTGTTTCAGATTCTCTCTCTGTTCACATCACCGAGGGAACAAGTCCCGCCCATTTGTGATGCTCTCTGCCTCATTAGCATAAACACAGCCCTGAGAGAGAAGCTGCGGTCCGTCATTACTGGAGATATATACACTGTCAGCACATAAGAGGCTTTACAAGTGTTGTGTTTTGGGATGCAGTAATGAACATAGAAGTCGCCATAATCTCCTCTCATCTGAGCCGAGGACACTTTATACACTTATACACTTACCAATCTAACACACATACTTAATCTACATTTCAATTTGCACATAATATACCTGAACATACAAAACTGTCTACTGTTATATTCCTGTACATACAATTGTCAATTTGTATACTGTTATAACTTATTTACTTGCTCTTTTTAATTCTTCTTTTTATTATCTGTGTTTATTGTTCTGTCATTCTGTTGCACTGTGGAGCTTCTGTCACGAAAACAAATTCCTCGTATGTGTAAACATACCTTGCAATAAAGCTCATTCTGATTCTGATAAATTAATACATATTAAAAATGGCTAAATTTAGGATTATTATTGTGCATATTCCACAGTCAGTGTTTTCCCCTCATGTGTTCTGTGTCATTAGTGTTAGATCAGGATCAGATGTGTCCAGCTCTGTGTCTGTGAAGAGTGACCAGTCAAAAGACAATCCACCAAACTTCAGAGAGAAAACACCATCATCTGACAAAAGGTATTTCATGGATTTATGTTTTAGAAAATATATCAGTGAATGTTTATCATATAGTTAAATATTTACCAAAGTATTCACATTGTATTTTTTGTTTGACGTGAAACTATACTTGTTCTCACAAAGAGGATTTACAAAGAGCAATGCTTTAATATAAACTTCAAAGGAGCAGACTAAGCATCAGCAGAAACGATTCAGTCACTAAAATTATTTGATCTGAATTATATTTTTTGTGATACCCATTTAATTTTGTGTGCTGACATTATGCTGGACAGAATTGTCAACACAAGATTTACTATTATTCACTAGCCACTGCTTTATTTACTTATAGGCAGGGCTCGAATTGAGGGGGGATGCGGGGGGATGGCATCCCTCTGGTCGAAAAAAATGACAAAAAAACACCATCCTCCCTAACCATCCCCTTTGAATTATCAATTTTGTGTTAAGTAAAACTTATCATGCACATGAAATGTTAAAATTCTCTAATTGTGATCATTTACGAACTAAATACGGGCGATTGGCCAATCAGAACTTGGTAATGTAACAAGCTGCGCACAAGCGGAAGCAATTTCGTAATTTTTCGCTCAAAATGGTTCAAGCGCAACTTTTGAAGTTCTTTAAAAAGAAGACAACAGAAGGTGTGATTTTTCCTTGATTACAATTTAAAGAATTTCTCCTGATATAATGTATGTGTGACTGTGAGGGACTGAGAGATGATAGGAGAGCTGACATCCACGTCTTGAGAGTTCAAAAAGCATTCATTGCACGATGAAGTCCATTAGAATACAGTTAGAATGCCCTTATAATTCCAGCAATGAAACAAAAAATACCAATGTATGAGTTTTTACGTTTTTATATTCACTGCACAAGCAATGTACTTTTCTGTATATCAGCACATGTGCGCGAGGCCGCAAACACAAATGTGCTATTAGTTTTATACAACAGTGCAGAGCAACACGGTGTTTCATTCCATGAATTAATCAGTTTTTGAACGTATCGAGTGAGCCAGTGATTCCATTCAGATGGTCTCGTTTCGTGTTTTTGATTCGTTTCTATTGAATCAGCCGTTTTGAACGAATCGTTTGATATGAATGATTCAGTAAGTCATTTATTAAAACAGCGACTTGCTGCCACCTACTGGCAGTTTTATTGTCATTTTTATTTATCCATGACAGACCTAAACCAGCCAAGGTGCCACATTCAGCAAAATATTGTTTAATTATCAATATTGACCAAAATTCCTCTATTTCAAGCCCCAGAAGGGAAAAAAACTTATAAATAATGGTTCATTTAATAAGGATTTTTCATTAAATAGAAACCTTTTTTAAAAATGAGACCAATTTTGTAATCATTGTTTAAAATTAGCCACAGGACCACATCCCCCCCGCCATCCCCCGCCGACCACACCATCCACCCTGAAATTTTTTTACAAGTCGACCACTGCTTATAGGACAGAAAATTTAATAAGAAACCTAGGTTTTACTTAAATTTAAGTCTGTATCACAATGCAACAAAAATTACACTTTAAGGGTGGTTTCACACTTGGTTCGATTGCCTGGTCCGAACCCGAGTTCGTTTGCTCCCCCTCCCCTGCCCCCGCTGGACTGCGTTCATATTATTTTATTTGGGTCCGAACCGCGGTTCGTTTGCGTCATTAAGCCAGCAGCTGTTTACCCCGTTGCTTAGTAACGACTGCGCGGGAGAAGGTGGCAAAATGCATAAGATTACGTTTTTGAACGGTTTGTTTTGTTTACAAAGCTTCGGTACATAACGGCACTTACGTCTTTCTTACAAATGTACTGCAAATGCTCTAAAGAACACTGAAAGTGAACAGAAATGAAACCTCCAGCTTTCTGCTTTCAGCGTGTCAGTCACGCTCGTCAGGAAAGTGAGTGAAACACACACAAACACACATTTTTATCAAATAATATATCATTAATAGCGGTTCACTTCTGGGATTTGTAAGATTGCGTTCACATCAGCAGTGAACCGTACCAAAGTTCACTTGAACCGTACCCCAGACCACCCTTTTTAAGCGGACTCCGGTACGGAAGACAGCGTTCACATCATCCAAACGAACTGAACTCTGACATCAATCGCACCCGAGTGTGCACCAAAAGTGCTGGTGTGAAAGCATTCTAAGATGACCTTAAACAGCTAATGCTTTCTTTTTCTCTTTTTAAAATGTTTTTTTTTTATTATTATAAGAAATTTCTCTAATATTGTTGCTTAGAAATGCAGTATTTTATTTTATTTTATTTCTAACAGCATTCAATATGAGACATTAGATTCAGGCATCCAGAACCAAAAGAGTTTCAAAGACAATCTTGAGCAGATCTTCAAGGTAAGAAAAGCACTTTCATAAATGTTTAACATTCACAAATGGAAAACAAGTACATTATTGAAAAAAAGCTTGTTAAATGTAATAGAAATAGAATAGAAAATAAATTTCTAATTTCTTTTTACCAATGAATCTTCCTTTAAGAGCACAATAGGGATCTAAAAAATAATGTGTATTTTCTTTTCTTAAAACACATCTAATCAACTTTTGTTTGTCTTTTAACTGGATTTTTTTCTAAATTCGATTGAATAAATGGTTTGACCATATATGGATGTAAGATTTGCTTACATTTTGTGGTTCTGTTTCTCCTTTTTCTTGCTTTTCTTGTAGGATCTTGAGAGCAAAATAATCACCTTTCTAAAGAACGAACTGGAAAATTTTAAGAAAATCTTACAAAAAGAGAACACACAACACTTTGTGAAGAGTTTAATGAGAATAGAAGCAGCATCAAAGAATCGCTCGATGATCTCACGCTGCTTCCTGAGAGAGATGAAGCAAGATGAAGCTGCTGATACTCTAGAAGGTAAGAGACCCACCGTCTGTCAGATTGTCACTTAAGCCCCTTTCACACATACAGACTTTTCCGGAAAATTACCAGTAACTTGCCGTAAAAGATCATGTGTGAACAGGACCTTTTCAAAAATACCGGTAAAATTCGTTCCGGCAATTTACCAGTATGAGAAGTTGTAACATTACCAGTAAATTGCCGGAATGATGCTGTGTGTGAACGCAGAATGAAGATTACCAGTATGAGGATGTACAATTTCAGAAAGTGTTGATGTAAAACGTGTACTCTGGGCCAATCCAGAGCCTTGAAATTCAAAAATTCAGCGGCTCTGGGCCAATCATAACATTCGGCGCATTTACTCCACGCAGTGTGCAGTGTTGCCAGATTGGGCGGGTTCACACACGCACGCTGCAAAGAGACTGGTGCTGATGTTGACGTCACGGCAGCACTTTTAGCCAATCGCTAGGGATCAGCAGACAGACGTGATGATTCAAGCGTGACGGGTTTTTAGCGCGATAACGGATCTGATTTTGAATGTATAACTGTAAGTGATCATAATGCCTAAATATAAGTTTGATGGTAAAGAGTGGAGAGTGTTTTAACTCTCAAAACGTGAATTACACCTGTTGAGGGAGAGATGACATGAAGGCTATATCACTGCAACTCCGAAATCAGACCACAGTTAAATTATTTAATCAAAATATTTATATCTATACGATCCTGTCTTTTATCTTTTAAATGGTCCAGATTGGATCCTTTAAAGCTGATGGACTTGTTAGTTTTGACTGTGCAAAGTTCTACATTATGTTTAATATGAACTTCACGAAAGACTTAGTTCTGTGTGAAATTATAGAGCGACACGAAGGTAAGAGCATTATTGTTGTTGTTGTTAATTTTTTTTATTGTCAGATTATCATACAGAATGACACAGTTTTGACCGTCATGGTGAGTGCATGAACGAGTGTGAAATACCTATAATTACGTTGCTTATTCCAATCACTTATATTGGGCACTTTTTTGCATTTAAATTCAGTTGACATTGAAAATGATGCATGTGTTTTTCGAGGGTATCGGTTAATTTCTTGATTGCCGTTTTGACAGTGTCTGCTTGCATATTTTAATCATATTTGGTAGTTCTCTTTAATGTATTTACCCTGATTTGATCCATGGGAAATGTATCTAGCATTATATTTATACAGTCAGGTCCATAAATATTGGGACATCGACACAATTCTAACATTTTTGGCTCTATACACCACCACAATGGATTTCAAATGAAACGAACAAGATGTGCTTTAACTGCAGACTGTCAGGTTTAATTGAGGGTATTTACATCCAAATCAGGTGAACGGTGTAGGAATTACAACAGTTTGCATATGTGCCTCCCACTTTGTAAGGGACCAAAAGTAGTGGACAGAATAATAATCATAAATCAAACTTTCACTTTTTAATACTTGGTTGCAAATCCTTTGCAGTCAATTACAGCCTGAGTCTGGAACGCATAGACAACACCAGACGCTGGGTTTCATCCCTGGTGATGCTCTGCCAGGCCTCTACTGCAACCCGTCTTCAGTTCCTGCTTGTTCTGGGCATTTTCCCTTCAGTTTTGTCTTCAGCAAGTGAAATGCATGCTCAATCGGATTCAGTCAGGTGATTGACTTGGCCATTGCATAACAGTCCACTTCTTTCCCTTCAAAAACTCTTTGGTTGCTTTTGCAGTATGCTTTGGGTCATTGTCCATCTGCACTGTGAAGCGCCGTCCAATGAGTTCTGAAGCATTTGGCTGAATATGAGCAGATAATATTGCCCGAAACACTTCAGAATTCATCCTGCTGCTTTTGTCAGTAGTCACATCATCAATAAATACAAGAGAACCAGTTCCACTGGCAGCCATACATGCCCAGGCTACCACCACCATGCTTCACTGATGAGGTGGTATGCTTAGGATCATGAGCAGTTCTTGCCTTCACAGTTCTGGAACAACATCCTATGGACAGATGAGACCAAGATCAACTTGTACCAGAGTGATGGGAAGAGAAGAGTATGGAAAGGAAAGGAACTGCTCATGATCCTAAGCATACAACCTCATCAGTGAAGCATGGTGGTGGTAGCGTGGGCATGTATGGCTGCCAGTGGAACTGGTTCTCTTGTATTTATTGATGATGTGACTACTGACAAAAGCAGCAGGATGAATTCTGAAGTGTTTCGGGCAATATTATCTGCTCATATTCAGCAAATGCTTCAGAACTCATTGGACGGCGCTTCACAGTGCAGATGGACAATGACCCAAAGCATACTGCAAAAGCAACCAAAGAGTTTTTGAAGGGAAAGAAGTGGACTGTTATGCAATGGCCAAGTCAATCACCTGACCTGAATCCGATTGAGCATGCATTTCACTTGTTGAAAACAAAACTGAAGGTAAAATGCCCCAAGAACAAGCAGGAACTGAAGACGGTTGCAGTAGAGGCCTGGCAGAGCATCACCAGGGATGAAACCCAGCGTCTGGTGATGTCTATGCGTTCCAGACTTCAGGCTGTAATTGACTGCAAAGATTTGCAACCAAGTATTAAAAAGTGAAAGTTTGATTTATGATTATTATTCTGTCCCATTACTTTTGGTCCCTTAACAAGTGGGAGGCACATATGCAAACTGTTGTAATTCCTACACCGTTCACCTGATTTGGATGTAAATACCCTCAAATTAAAGCTGACAGTCTGCAGTTAAAGCACATCTTGTTCGTTTAATTTGAAATCCATTGTGGTGGGTGTATAGAGCCAAAAATGTTAGAATTGTGTCGATGTCCAATATATTGGACCTGACTGTATTTTGTCATCATTATTTCATTATAAGGAGTTAAAAATGGTTCTTATCAGCCTTGATTTACATTATATCACATTATTTTGACAGTTAAAGTTTTGGGCGGTTTTTGTGAGCTTTTGGGCTGGAAATCATCCATCCAATCTGGCAACACTGGCTCTGCGCTGTGTATTCTGCTTTGAAGTCTGTAATGGATGTCTCTGGGCAAATTCGCTGCGTGAATGTGAACGTTTGATACAAAAATGAAAACATCAACAAAAACACTGACCACGTATACCCCTTCATGTTTACAAACACAACACCGGGAGGCACAGCCGTTAAGAGGTCGTTTCTGGTTAATGATGTCACAGAATTTACCAGTAATTTGAAACCTATGTGTGAATGGTGCTTTTCCGGAAAAAAGACGGAACGTTGTTACCTGTGTGAACAGCACATTTTTGAATTTACTGGTAAAGTCGTTCCGGTAATTTTATGACAATTTACTGGTATTATTGTGTGAAAGGGGCTTTATAGATGTCAAAGAGAAAATTAATATTAAATATATCTGTAATGTTGTCATTTCTGTGTTTAGATGAGCTGTTCTTCATTCATCAGCTGAAATGTAGCTTAAAGAAGAAGTATCAATGTGTGTTTGAAGGAATCACAAAGCAAGGTGACTCCACACTTCTGAAGAACATCTACACAGATCTCTATATCACTCAGGGTTGTAGTGAACAGGTTAATACTGAACATGAGGTCAGACAGATTGAAGTTGCTTCCAGACGTCATGAATCACAAGAAACACAGGTTGAATGCAAAAATTAGTTTGAAGCACCTGAACAAGACAAGCAGATCAGAACTGTGTTGACAAAAGGAGTTGCTGGCATCGGGAAATCAGTCTCTGTGCAAAAGTTTGTTCTGGATTGGGCCGAAGGAAAAGAAAATCAGGATATCAGCTTCATATTTCCTCTTCCATTCAGAGAAATGATCTTAAAGGAGAGAGAAAAACAAAGTTTGATGGACCTTATAATTCAGTTTTTCTCAGAGACAAAAGGACTGAAACTTACAAGAAGGAATAATTTCAAAGTCTTGTTCATTCTTGATGGATTGGATGAATGTCGTCTTCCTCTAAACTTTGCTGGTAATGAGACGTGGTCTGATGTATGGTCACCAGTGTCTCTGGATGTTCTCCTGACGAACCTCATCAAAGGAAATCTGCTTCATTCTGCTCTCATCTGGATCACCACCAGACCAGCAGCTGCCAGTAAGATTCCTCCTGAATGTATAGACCGGCTGACAGAGATACGAGGATTCAGTGATGCACGGAAGGAGGAGTACTTCAGAAAAAGATTCACAGATGAGGATGAGGATCTAGCCAGAGAAATCATTGATCGTGTTAAACAATCAAAGAGTCTCTTTATCATGTGCCACATCCCAGTCTTCTGCTGGATTTCAGCCACTGTTCTCCAGAACATTTTAGATGAGAAAAAAAATAACGATTTGAAAAGCAGTCAGGCTGATGAAGCCTCCAAAACACTGCAGCAATCAAACACTGAAGACACTCCCAAAACTCTGACACAAATGTATACACACTTTCTCCGCTTTCAGATCCTTCAGAGCAGACGAAAGTATGATGGAGAATACAGACCAGATGTTTCCTGGGATAAAGATGCCATCCTTTCACTGGGGAAACTAGCATTTCAACAGCTGCAAAGAAACAATGTGATCTTCTATGACACCGATCTGGAAGCCTGTGGTATTGATGTCTATAAGGCATCAGTTTATTCAGGCATGTGTACCCAGATCTTTAAGAAGGAGTCAGGGATCAATGTTGGTACCATGTACTGCTTTGTTCACTTGAGCATTCAAGAGTTTATTGCAGCCCTTTATGCACATCTGATTCTAGACATCAACAAGAAAAGTGTGTTTGTTCAAGACTCCACAGAACAGGAAAACAAAAGTGAAACAATGATTGATCTGCTGAAGACTGCAGTGGACAAGGCACTTGAGAGTGACAATGGACACCTGGACCTTTTCCTTAGATTCCTCCTCGGTTTGTCACTCCAGTCCAATCGTCGACTCTTAAGAGGTCTGTTGACACAGCAAGACTGCAATGACCAGAGCAACGAGGAAATAGTTCAGTACATCAAGCAGAAATTAGAAGCTAATCTGTCTCCAGAGAGATCCATCAATCTGTTTCTACTGTCTGAATGAACTGAACGATCAAACTCTGTGAAAGAGATTCAGACCCACCTCAGCAAGGAAGTCTCTCATCTGCTGACCTTTCACCTGCCCAGTGGTCTGCTTTGAGCTTTGTGTTGTTGACATCAGAGGAGGAGCTGGAGGAGTTTGAGCTTCAGAAATTCAAGAAATCAGACGAGTGTCTCATTAGACTATCAGCAGTCATCAAACCTCCAAAAGAGCTCTGTAAGTCAAACTAAACAAAACGTTTCATTGTCTCCTAGTGTTGGCCCTTGCCGCAGTTAGATAATATTAACTGTTCAAATGTTTGGAGTGAATATCAACTTAATCAGCTACCTAACCTAATATTATTTCAGTAACTTGCTAACAATTATTTTAATGCAGTATAAGCTAGAAGTCCGCATGACAACCTAAAGCATTCACAACAGCAGGTTTTATTTAGTTTTGATTGTTGTCAAAAGTACCAGTTCTTTGGTATAAAGTCAGCAGTAGTACCAAGTACCAGGTCAGTGCGATACCCACTAATACAGGGCTCTACAGTGCGACCAACTATTGCGTGTGACTATTAAATAAACAGCCAGTGCGAGTGACCCGATCAGCATATTCGTGTTTGCGCTCAGGGGAGCTTCAATGGTTCCTACCTACAACATGTTTTTGCTGCGTTGAGTAATGTATCGCAGACATATCTGTGGATTCCTTGAACGCAATGTTAATCACAATCCACTCACTGCTCAAAACACCGGAGTTTAGTTCAGAGGCTCACGAACCCTCTCATTATAATAAACAAAGTGTAGACACGATGTAAATAAGAGATTCGTTGATTATAATTGAACTTTGTGAGAGCGCGATGAACTGAAGTGAGTGACAGCTTTTAAGGATAATTAAGGGAGTTTGCAAATGTGATATTGAATTAATACAACAGTTCAATAAACAAGTTAATATTAAGGGACATACATTGTCTGACTTTAACAATTGCCTGATTTTGCTCTATTTCATCAATATGAATGTTAATTTCGTTAACGAAGACTATGATTAAAAATGTTCATTGGCAAGCTTTTTTCCCATGACTAAGACGAGACAAAGATGAAATGATAATAAGGTCAATAAACGATAACTTTTAAGACTAAATCAACATGCAATTTCATTGACAAAATAAGACAAGGCTAAAATGTATTAAAAAAAATAAAAAACGTTTATTTTCGTCAAAAAGTGGAGACAAAATGTTATTGCAACCGCTCTCCATGCCTCTACTATGCAAGCTTTTTCCTTGTGTGTGGTTGCCAGATATCAAGAGTTCAAATCCTCGAATCAGAGCTTCGCTGTTACATGAATACACTTTCTGCTCTGTGTTTTCTTATTTTAAGCAATATGGCAACCATGCGCACACACTCGCTCCTCATTGTGGAAGCGCCACCAGCGATGATCTGAAACACTGACAAACGAGCTGGAGTTTAGCGATCTAAATGAAAGTGTCACTCAGCCAGAGATTCTGTCATGAGATCTCGTCTGTATTTGCGATTGTGGTTGCTAAATAAATGCACTTACTTAACCGCTGTTGTTTTAGTAGAGAAATATTGCAATTTGGAATTAGTGGAATTACTAGGAATTTCACAATAATAATATTTTTTCGTTTGTTTTACCAGTTTTCATAATGTAGACAGAGAGACTGCATAAGTCTTTGATATTAATTTATATAATAAAAAGCCTATAATAAATCAGTACTACACTAGATGAGGTAAAATACACCACGTACATGTCACATTCTATTGATTTGTGCTTACTGGAGAAAGTGCAATACCTGAAATGCAAAAGTAAGTTTCTCAATGACAACATCATTACGATTTTAATTTTGAGCAAAAATTATTTTGATCAGTTTAACCATTATACAGAATGACGAAAATGTGACTAAGATTTCATTGACTAAAACCTGACTAAAATGCTCATACATTTCATTGACTTAAACTTGACTAAACAAAACAGGACAAGGTTGTCTAAATATGATAACTAAAATGTACATTTGAGTAAGACTAAGACTAAATAAAAAATGGCTGCCAAAATTAATACTGCTGTACAGTTAATTAATAATAATCTTATTGCTAAAATGTCAAGTTTTCTTGGACTAAAACAAGACTAAAATGTTGAGACTTTACCCCCAGTTTCACAAACAAGGCTTAAGCCTAGTTCTAGACTAAATGTAAATCTGAGCTGTTTCAACTGAAAGAAACTTGCACTGACTGATCTTAAAATATGTCAGTGCCTTTGTTTTGTCTTTAGATGCACACCAGTAATGTTTTTTCTAAGGCACGTTTATAAAAATTACTTAAATGTCCTAATTGAACAATGGCCTAATCCTGGCTTAGTCTAAGCCCTGTCTGTAAAACTGGCCTTAGTCGACTAAAATTGAAAATAGCTGACGGAATTAACACTAGTCAATGTAAATAGTTTTAAACAAAGTCAAATCTGAGCTGCTGCCAAGCAAAGAAAGCGATATTTCAGTAATGAAAGAACATGCATTTCAAATCTAGTGAGTGATCACCCATTCATGAAGTCACTTTATTCATTCCTGAATGAATCAACCATTCAAACGAATCAATTGAATGAATGATTCAGTGATAAATTCAGCAACTTGCCGCCACATTTCAGTTATTTAAATCATTTTAATCAAACTATATTTCTATATTCAAAATTTTATATTTAAACATTAATCTCATGACATTGTTTTGAATTTAAAACATCCATGCCACCCCTGACTCTTTTTAAATGTCTGTAAATATACCTACATGCCACTTTTGTGTTTCTTCTGTACCACCTTTGTTGTGAAATAAATTTTGTTATTATTGATTTCTTTTGATTGGTAACTTATTCTTTTTATTCTACTTGTTCTTATTGTATGCCTATTGTTTTAATTAGAAATTTTGGAAAAGCTTGTAAATATACATTTTTGAATTTTACATAAAATTATACGTATACTTTTCATAAAGTTAGAAAAAATGCCTCAGTAAATCATTGGAGTCAAATATTACCTAATAATTGGAAGGCTAATTTGTGTTATTGATCAGAAGGTTCTCCTGAATTTTTAAATGTACTCTTACATTTTTTTAAAGAAAGGTAAGCGTAGAGCCCTGTAATAGGTGACTGCTTTCAAATGCTCACATGCATATTTTGTGTGAGCACTCTTTAAAGAGCATCAAAGGTTTCCATTTACAGTGTGTTTTTAAAGCATTGAGCATTATTGCTAATGTTGAGCACTTGAACGAAATGACAATGATTTTATCAGAATTGACTAAGTATCGCTCATATGGAGCTAGCACTTTGAAATGTATAACTCATTGTCATTAAAGCTATAGGTAGCCATATTTTAGCTAAAGGCTAAAAATAGATTTAATATTTGCATTTAGCAAATGTATTCAATCTAATTATTCTGTAATCTTATTTCTCTTGTAGGCTAAATGACTGTGGCTTAACAGACAAAAGCTGCTCAGCTCTGGCTACAGTTCTTGGATCAGAGACCAATCTGAAAGAGCTGAACATGAGCAATAATAATATGCGGGATTCAGGAGTAAAGCTGCTCTGCGCTGGACTGAAGAATATAAAGTGTCATTTAGAGATACTGAGGTAAGTTGTGTGACAACAGACAAAAATGAAATTGAACTCAACAAAAGCGTAAGGTGAAATCCAGACTTGAATAATGAACAAGTCTGTATGTTCTGCATGGAGATACTTTTATATTAATGCCTCCCATGGTCGTTTTCTACAAAGCCCCTCCTACCTACAAGCACAGTCTGCTTTGATTGGCCAACTGACCCAGAGCATTGTGATTGGCCGAACACCACAAGCGCACGTCAGAAATGTAACACCCCTTACCATAATCGCAAGCTTCAGCTTTCAAAGTAAATATAAAGACAGTTAATAATGTCCTTAGTTTTACCATCAGTTCAAGCCCGAGAGGGGAACAGAGTCGTGTGACAGACACAGTGATGAAGCTCGTATGTATTTGCACACAAGCCGCAGTTAAGACAGCTGACTCCACTGTGATGTGACCCTCTCTCTCTCTCTCTCTCACACACACACACACACACACACACACAAAACACTTTACTCTACACTGCGGAAAACTCCGCATTTGAACAGTCAATAGCAAATTCTTAAACTAATAACAAAACATACTTGCAGTCGCTGATTCAGAAGCACAAGAGTGTCATAGTAAAGTCGGAATTGACCCTTTTTTTTTTTTTTTTTGAAATCGCATTGTGCACAGCCATAGCCCTGTAATAGGTGACTGCTTTCAAAGGCTCACATGCATATTTTGTGTGAGCACTATTTAAAGAGCATCAAAGGTTTACATTTACAGTGTGTTTTTAGAGCATTGAGCATTATTGCCAATGTTGAGCACTTGAACGAAATGACAATGATTTTAGAATTGACTAAGTTGCGCTCATATGGATCTAGCACTTTCAAATGTAAAATTCATTGTCATTAAAGCAAAAAATATATTTAATATTTGCATTTAGCAAATGTGTTCAATCTAATTATTCTGTAATCTTATTTCTCTTGTAGGCTAAATGACTGTGGTTTAACAGACAATAGCTGTTCAGCTCTGGCTACAGTTCTTGGATCAGAGACCAATCTGAAAGAGCTGAACATGAGCAATAATAATCTGCGGGATTCAGGAGTGAAGCTGCTCTGCACTGGACTGAAGAATATAAAGTGTCATTTAGAGATACTGAGGTAAGTTGTGTGACAATAGACAAAAATGAAATTGAACTCAACAAAAACATAAGGTGAAATCCGACTTGAATAATGAACAAGTCTGTATGTTCTGCATGGAGATACTTTTATATTAATGCCTCCCATGGTTGTTTTCTACAAAGCCCTTCCTTCCTACAAGCTGTAACGTGGTGACCGCCCTTGCATAAATTAACAGACTTTTAAATAATTTCGGGCGCCAGACAGGATTAATCCTGTCAGAAATTAAATTAACCTATGATAGCAGAACCACCTGTTACACAAATCTCAGTAAGAGTCCAAGAAGAGATTCAATTCTTAAGGAGATTTTATTTCACAATGTCCAAAAAAAACTTATTTGAAAAAGGTCATCAAAAAGAAGAAAGGGGGAAAAAAAACAATAAAACACTCCAGTTCACTTCACCCGAAGTTGAGATCCCTGAAGAAAACGCGTCATCTTATTTTTCCCACAGTGGCAGATTCACGTCCACATTCATTCATAAATTGACCATAAAAGAAAGAGAAAAAAGTAACATAGAATAAACATTTTTAAGAAACAATATCAACATCAAACAACAATCTCCAAGAGCAGAAATAACATTTGCATAATCATGAAAACAAAAAACACACAGAATGTGCGGGTGTGAATGTAATGAGTGGGTGCGTGTGTAGTAATGTGTGCAATGGCTGCGGCGTACAGGTAGGCTACTGACCAAGTTTGCAGACGTGAAGGAAGCTGGAGACTGCAGCGGGTCGTCGTCAGATACCAGGACAGGAGGATAAGCAGGCAGCCTTGTAGTAGAACAGTTCCCCAAAATCGGACGATCTTGAAGCGCAACACTATAAAGTTCAGTCAAACTCCACGACAACACAGATATCCTTCACAGGAAGCAATACTTCACAAGCGGCCATCTTTTCCACTCCTCACGGTAATCCATTACTCTCACTCATACTACTGAAAACCTTGCACGCAAGCTTTCTGATGACGCGTCTCTCTCTCAGGTACGACACACCTCAAATATATCCTCCTTCCTTCCGCCGTTAATTGAAACACTCTACCCATTCACGCAAAGTGAAAGTAAAACGGTGTTGTTGTGGCACGAAGTTTCTGCCCTGCCACAAAGCACAGTCTGCTCTGATTGGCCAACTGACCCAGAGCATTGTGATTGGCCGAACACCACAAGCGTGTCAGAAATGTAACGCCCCTTACCATAATCGCAAGCTTCAGCTTTCAAAGTAAATATAAAGACAGTTAATAATGTCCTTAGTTTTACCATAAGTTCAAGCCCGAGAGCGGAACAGAGTCGTGTGACAGACACAGTGATGAAGCTCGTATGTATTTGCACACAAGCCACGGTTAAGACAGCTGACTCCACTGTGATGTGACCCCCCCCCCCCCCCCCTCTCTCTCTCTCTCTCTCTCTCTCTCTCTCTCTCTCTCTCTCTCTCTCTCACACACACACACACACACACACAAAATGCGTTACTCTACACTGCGCAAAACTCCGCATTTGAACAGTCAATAGCAAATACTTCAACTAATAACAAAACATATTTGCAGTCGCTGATTCAGAAGCACCAGATTTTCAGAGCAAAGTTGGAATTGACCCTTTTTTTTTTTTTTTTTTTAAATAGCATTTGTGCACAGCCAGCCTTGTACTCTCCTAGGTTCACAAAACGGTCGTCCATAAAATGCGTTGCACAAATTCGAACATTTGGGTTTGCTGTTCTGTTGTAAACAAATCTTAACCAATGATTTCTAATTGCATCTACATTCGGAAGACCAAATAAAGTGCTTTTGCTTTGGCATAGAAACACACAGCGTCTCCCTGACATGGCTGCTTCAACACTACTGCGGTTACTGAAACCACGCCTTCTTTCCTCGCGTGAACATTTGGGCGGCATTACACAAATATTTCCACATCGTGATGTAGACATGTGGGGGCGTTTGAATGAGCCGTTTTAGCCCGGTCTGGATCAGCGTTCTCTTTTAGATAGAATAAATCCTTTTGTAGGAGACTTTGAGCTTTGTAACTCTGCAGATCTTATACATGCACAAACAGCTACATAACACACTAAAGAAAGGGGTAACACTTTATTTCAGGGTCTCTTAACTAGTTGCTTATTAGCATGCTTATTACTAGAATATTAGCCATTTATTAGTAGTAATTAAGCACATATTAATGCCTTATTCTACATCACTAATCCTACCCAATACCTAAACCTAACAGCAACAACTTACTAACTATTAATAAGCAGCAAATTAGGAATTTATTGAGGGAAAAGTCATAGTTAATAGTGAATAAGCGTTCCCTATTCTAAAGTGTTACCAGAAAAGGAAAACAAGAAACTGCATCATATGACCCCTTTAAATTCCAAGAGGTCCGGTCTCTATGCTCTCTTCCCAGCGGAGGTCCAGACAATACTTTTTTTTGGAATCACTATTCATATTTCCATCTGGGCAGCAGTGGTATTTTGTAAAAAAAAAAAAAACTAAACTAAACAGTCAAAATAGTCATCATAGATGAGGATTTTGGGCCCCGAGGGCCAAAGCAGTGGTGTCTAAGAATTAAAAAATAATAATAAAAAGTAAATATTTAATTCATCAATTCAGCCCAGTTGGATATTAAAAGGTATGATCAGATGTTATTCTTATTTTTTATTTTTACATTTATACATTGCATTTACTGATGAAAGATACTGTAAGGGGTTCAGAGTTTATCTCTTGAAGACTGTGCCGTATTTATATTTAGCTTAAAATAAGTATCTTCTAAAACAAACAAACGAACAAGATTCATAATCAAAATGCTCTCTCATTATGAGCAGAAAAAAGTTAACTAGTCAAGTCACCTGTATTTATATAGCACTTTATACAATACAGATTGTTTCACAGCAGCTTTACAGTGATAAACTAGAAAATAATGATTTAGTGATGCAAACAGAATTCAGGTTTTTCTGAAAAGCAGCTCTAAAAAGACAATAGTAAACAGTAGTAATTTTCAGTTGAAATCAGTTCATTGCTGATTCAGTTTGGTTCAATAAATGTGTAAAGTAAAGATACTCCACCCCAAAATGAAAATTTTGTCATTAATCACTTACCCCCATGTCGTTCCAAACCCGTAAAAGCTTCATTTGTCCTCGGAACACAATTTAAGATATTTTGGATGAAAACCGGGAGGCTTGTGACTGTCCCATTGTCTGCATAGTAAATTGCACTGTCAAGGTCCATAAAAGTATAAAAAACATCGTCAGAATAGTCCATCTGCCATCAGTGGTTCAATCTGAATTTTATGAAGCGACGAGAATACTTCTTGTACGCAAAGAAAATAAAAATAACGACATTTACTCAAAAATTCGTCTCCTCTCTGTCTCTCTGTGTCTGCGTAGCACCATTTTGGAAAGCATCCGATGGACACAAAGTGCGTACGTTATTCTCTGTCATCAGTAACGCATGGATGTGCTGTTTCCGTTCAAATCAGCATAAATAAACGTACAATACATATCCATGCATTACTGATGACCGTAAGTGATTAATGTCAAAATTTTCATTTTGGGGTGGGGTATCCCTTTAATTCATCTATAAAGTAGCACTGGAGAAAACAGGGATGTCATCATCAGCTCAGTTCACTAATTTCAATTTTACTAATTTCAAAGTTTTAATTGTCTTTACCTTGCCATTTAAAAATTATTTTCCCATTTATAATTGTTTATTATGAAATGCTCTTTAACATATTGTATATTTGGCCTAATGCTAAGTGTAGATTAAAAAAAATCTTAAGCCTGATTCGTTACACAGTTGTACACTGTATTTTGGACGGATAAAACTAATTATATTTGCTGCATTCTTGTTTTTTTAGTGTTTTTTTAGTTAGCTGTTATGCTTTTTAATGGTAATTAATACAGACCCACTCATCTCTCAATAGTAAGACAATCTCTGGCCTTGCATTATTATGTTGTAAATTCAGGTGTGTTTGATGAGGGTTGGATCTAAACTCTGCAGGACTAAAGCCCTGCTCTAAACCTGTCCCTCACATAAACCTTTCTGCAGTTTTAGATTTAAAAAAAACTGTTCTGTAGGATTTATAAGCTTGTTTCCAAAAATGTCCTCATAAGGTAAAAATTTACTGGTATTACTATCCTAAGCGAATACCATAAAATTCTCACAAAATACAGAATATTAATGAAAAAGAAAAATATTATTACACAAAAATATATTACATTGATTTTACTGAAAAGAAAAAAAGTTACATTTCAGGTGTTCGGTCCCTTTTGACCGTGAAGATCACGAGTGAGACTCACAAATGAGGAGCATCAGAGGATTAAAGCTTAAAAGTGACTGTAAGCTGGAGATAGTGAAGTGGATTGAAGTATAACTATTTAAAGTTCTCTTTTTTTATTGTTTGACTCCATATTCAGTTTTCAGTTTTTGCTTTAAAAGGTTTAGTTCAATTGTATTAGGAACAAAATATAATTCATTTTAAATTGTTTTAAATGTTTGAGGTAATTTCTAGAATAAGTGATTAATCATCTGAATGTTATATGTTCATTAGGCTCTCAGACTGCAGTATCACTGAAGAAGGTTATAAAGCTCTGTCTTCAGCTCTGAGATCAAACCCTTCACACCTGATAGAGCTGGATCTCACTGGAAATGATCCTGGACAATCAGAGTGAAGCAGCTGGATGATTTACTACAGGATCCAGACTATCAGCTGAAGACACTGAGGTGACACATGTTCAAATATCACTATATAAATAAATTATGTGCAGCTTAATATATTTGAGTAATAATCTGGACAGTTTGTTGGATCAGAATGATCAGATCAGATGCTGCTGGTTCTGTTGTGCTGATGATGACTGTCAACAGTTTAGTTGTGCTGCTATTCTGGAGTATGAGATACCTTCATAATTAACATGCACAGTTGTGTTTTTATGGACACTTCTGGTTTTAGTCGACTGGTTTGAATGTTTCTGAACACTGTAGATTAATCTCCATCAAGCTCAGATTGACACAGTTTCTCTACAGCAGGTCTGTGAGTCTCCAGATGATCACAAACATTCAGTTTCTCAAGAAGTTTTCTCTGTGCTGACGTTTCTTCTGCTCAAAGCCAGAGAGATCTTCATTCATTAATTTCACTCTCTGTATTCATAATGAAAATCATCATCTAGTGAGCGTTTGCTCTTCTGTTCTGTGGGATGTAGTTTGCTTTAGGACTGAGTGTTGCTCTAGTTTCTCTCAAATAACTGTGATTATTAGACTCTGTTTTCAAGTATTGGTTTGTTTATTTCTGTATTTGAATGTAAATAACTAGAGCTTGTTTTCAGAATAATAAAGTTTAACTGAATTGAATCGTGCTTCATCTTGTCTTCTGCAGGTTTTTGGGTTCTGCTGCAGATGAAGGCTGTCATTATGTGAGAGGAATTGTGGGTAAAAACCCGTTACTCCTGAGAGAGCTGGATCTGAGTAAACGTGAGCTCGGAGATACACGAGTGAATCAGATCTCTGCTCTACTGCAGGATAAACACTGTACACTCAACACACTCCAGTGAGTATTGATAGTTTATTTACAATGTTTCATCACTTCTAATAGTAATGTTACTGTAGCTGATAATAATATCTCCTTGTTTGAGTCAGAGCAGTTTTTCCCTCAGCATCACAAAGAGCCACTAATTAAACAGCCAATTAAATTAAACAGCCAATTATTAGAAAAATAATGCACACCCGAGGTGGTGATGCGGATACGACGCGAAGCGGAGTTATATACCGTTACACCTCGGGTGTGCATTATTTTTCTAATAATTCAACGGACCGGAGTCAATTATTCCGCTTATACTACGGTTGCCACACCTCAAGACATCGATCAGATTATATATTTCAAGGCATTCATCCGGTTTTTCTACTTAAATCGCTATTGTGAGGAGGATTATTTCTTCCGCATCTCATCCAACGCCTCCCTTGCTAATTCCACAATGTCATTTTAAACCTAGTAACGGAGGACTGAGCCGTTGATAGCAGACTAATGCAGTTAAATACAGTTAAATAACTAAGTTATGAGAGAGAGACAGAGAGAGAGAGAGAGAGATTACCTCGGTGCGTCTCTCTAAAGTGTTCGGCAGCAATGTCTCTAGTTATAGTGAAACTTAGTTCATTTTCTTCAAAAACAGTGCCTTTGTTATTACCTCGCTTGTGAGAAGTCATGTAGTTTTTAAGTTGTTAAACTACTGATAAAATCATCAGAGTAGCGCGAACAACATTAGCGTGATGTATGTTAGTGTGTGAAACAACTGTTATGTATGTGAGGTCTGTGAGGGAGAGAGAGCGGGAGAGATAGAGTATGTGCTTTCCGTATATAATAAAGCGTAATTTTGTGGTAAAAACATGGACATGATCTGTCGTTTTTATCCTTTTGTTTACTATATTTATTTGTTTGGCACGTCGTTGTGGGTTTTGGTTATTTTGCTGTTATAAGACCTTTGAAATAACAGAAATCATGTGGTGAAGTGATATGGATGTAATGCGGTGCCTGGAACTACGTTCACCGTGTGTTTCCCTGAAAATAATTGCACACCTTAGAACGTTCGTCAGCCAATCAGATTCAAGCATTCAACGGCCCCGTAGGATAAAGAGTGGCATCAAGCTTTAAACAGTCGAGTAAGACAGTTTGATCATGAGTCAATAATTATTTAACAGCAGCGCTATAAAGTCAAGTCAAGTCAAATCACCTTTATTTATATAGCGCTTTTAACAATACAGATTGTGTCAAAGCACTTAACAGTATCAAGTTGGAGGATAGAGTGTCAGTAATGTATAATAATAAGATTAAACACTCAATTTTCAGTTAAGGGCGTTTCATTATTGAATTCGGAGATGTCATTGTCTAGCTAAGTTTTTGTTTAAATAGTAACTGTGAAATCAAATTTACTATAATCGCTAGAAATTAAGTGTCCCCAACTGAGCAAGCCAGAGGCGACAGCGGCAAGGAACCAAAACTCCCTCTGAGACAGAATGGAGAAAAAAACCTTGGGAGAAACCAGGCTCAGTCGGGGGGCCAGTTCTCCTCTGGCCAGGATATTATTGTTTATTCATTGTTTACTTATTGTTTTAATTACATTTTTAAATGTATAAATGTATTATATTTCTATTTTTATATTGTTGCAATTTCTAACAATAATAGTATTATGTAGTTAGGTATTTTATTATTATATTTTTAATTATTTGTTTTATTTTTAGTTTTATTGTATTTTAGTCGAGGTCTTCACTGGGGATATGTCTCTGGGGCTCATCGCTGACGATCAGGGCCGCAGACATCATCTCCCGGCGCCGATCCACCATCTGATCCGGACACGGACTGAGAAACAGAATAAGAAAGAAACAACTATTAGCGTAGATGCCAATCTTCTTACGATGTAACGAGTACATCGTGTGTTATGGGAAGTGTTCCCGGTTCCGGTTGATCTAATTAATGCAGCCTAACAATCCTTTAACGGATTTGAATAATAGAAGTGTAGTAGTGTGTTAGGTGTATGTCAGGTTAAAGAGGTGGGTCTTTAATCTAGATTTAAACTGACAGAGTGTGTCTGCCTCCCGAACATTGTTTGGTAGATTGTTCCAGAGTTTGGGCGCTAAATAGGAAAAAGATCTGCCGCCCGCAGTTGATTTTGATATTCTAGGTATTATCAAATGGCCAGAGTTTTGAGAACGCAGCGGACGTGAAGGACTATAATGCGATAAGAGCTCACTCAAGTACTGAGGAGCTAAACCATTTAGGGCTTTATAAGTAATTAACAAGATTTTAAAATCTATACGATGTTTAGTAGGGAGCCAGTGCAGTGTTGACAGAACCGGGCTAATGTGGTCATACTTCCTGGTTCTAGTAAGAACTCTAGCTGCTGCATTTTGAACCATCTGTAATTTGTTTATTAAGCGTGCAGAACAACCACCCAATAAAGCATTACAATAATCTAACCTTGAGGTCATAAACGCATGAATTAATGTTTCTGCATTTGACATTGAGAGCATAGGTCTCAGTTTAGATATATTTTTAAGATGAAAAAATGCAGTTTTACAAATGCTAGAAACGTGGCTGTCAAAGGAGAGATTACTATTAAATAGCACACCTAGGTTCCTGACTGATGACGAAGAATTTACAGAGCAGCCATCAAGTGTTAGACAGTGTTCTAGGTTATTACTTGTGGGGGTTTTAGGTCCGATAATTAACACCTCTGTTTTTTCAGAATTTAGCAGTAAGAAATTACTCGTCATCCAGTTTTTTATATCGACTATGCATTCCATAAGTTTTCTCAATTTGGTGTGTTTCACCAGGCCGTGAAGAAATATAGAGCTGAGTATCATCAGCATAACAGTGAAAGCTAACCCCGTGTTTCCTAATGATATTTCCCAAGGGTAACATATAAAGTGTGAAAAGTAACGGCCCTAGTACTGAGCCTTGAGGAACTCCATACTGCACTTGTGATTGATATGATACCTCGTCATTCACTGCTACGAATTGATGGCGGTCAGATAAGTACGATTTGAACCATGCTAATGCACTTCCAATAATGCCAACAAAGTTTTCTAGTCTATTCAAAAGAATGTTGTGATCGATAGTGTCGAACGCAGCGCTAAGATCCAGTAGAACTAATAGAGAGATACAACCACGATCAGATGATAAAAGCAGATCATTAGTAACTCTAATGAGAGCAGTCTCAGTACTGTGATACGGTCTAAATCCTGACTGGAAAACCTCACAGATATCATTTTTCTCTAGGAAGGAATGTAATTGTGAGGATACAACCTTTTCTAATATCTTTGACAAAAAAGGGAGATTCGAGATCGGTCTGTAATTAACTAGATCTTTGGGGTCAAGTTGTGGTTTTTTAATGAGAGGCTTAATAACAGCCAATTTAAAGTTTTTGGGGACATATCCTAATGACAATGACGAATTAATAATAGCCAAAAGAGGATCTATGACTTCTGGAAGCACCTCTTTTAGTAGTTTAGATGGAATAGGGTCTAACATACATGTTGTTGGTTTAGATGATTTAACAAGTTTATACAATTCTTCCTCTCCTATAGTAGAGAATGAGTGGAATTGTTCCTCAGGGGATCTATAGTACACTATTTGATGCGATAATATAGCTGACGGCTGCATGGTTACAATTTGATCTCTAATAGTATCAATTTTGGAAGTAAAATAGTTCATAAAGTCATTACTGCTGTGCTGTTGGGAAATGTCAACACCTGTTGATGCTTTATTTTTTGTTAATTTTGCCACTGTATTGAATAAATACCTGGGGTTATGTTTGTTTTGTTCTAAAAGAGACGAAAAGTAATCAGATCTAGCGGTTTTTAAAGCTTTTCTGTAGGATAGAGTACTTTCCCGCCAGGCTAAATGAAATACCTCTAGTTTTGTTTTCCTCCAGCTGCGCTCCATTTTCCGGGCTGCTCTCTTTAGAGTGCGAGTGTGCTCGTTATACCACGGTGTTGGACTCTTTTCCTTAATCTTCCTTAAGCGTAAAGGAGCAACCGTATCTAAAGTGCTAGAAAAGAGAGAGTTCATAGTTTCTGTTACATCATCAAGTTGTTCTGAGCTGTTGGATATGCTAAGGAATTGAGATAAATCAGGAAGATTACTTACAAAGCAGTCTTTTGTGGTAGAAGTGATGGTTCTACCATATTTGTAAGAAGGAGTTAAATTTACAGCTTTAACTATATGGAGTTTACACAAGACTAGATAATGATCTGATATATCATCGCTTTGCTGCAGAATTTCAACACCATTAACATCAATTCCATGCGACAGTATTAAATCTAGAGTATGATTTCGACTATGAGTAGGTCCTGAAACGTGTTGTCTAACCCCAATAGAGTTCAGAATGTCTATGAATGCTGATCCTAATGCATCTTTTTCATTATCAACATGGATATTAAAATCACCCACAATTAGGACTCTATCTGCAGCCAGCACTAACTCTGATAGAAAATCAGCAAATTCTTTAATAAAGTCTGTATGGTGCCCTGGTGGCCTGTATACAGTAGCCAGTACAAACGTTACGGGGGATTTATCATTAATACTTTTTTCTCTAGATAATGTTATATGAAGCACCATTACTTCAAAGGAGTTATACTTAAAGCCTGTCTTCTGAGAAATACTGAGAATATTGTTATAAATTGTAAATAAACACACAGATGACTTTCCTAACATTAACTGCTCAGTTCTGTGTCAATTAATCTCTGTTTGAACATATGACTGCTGAATGTGATCATTTACTGATTGCTGATATGGCTTTTTGTGACAAAAATAATTATTCATAACTGCTTTCAATTTAATGTTTGTATTTCACACAATGTAAAATGTCTAATTTTTGGTGCAGCATATACATTAACTAATGTAGTTAATGTTAACAAATGAAATCTTATTGTAAAGTGTTAACGAGTCAGCAGTGTGTGAGAACAACAGACATAAACACATTTACCATAGAGAGCAAAAAGTGATGTGAAATTAATGTGTAAACTAACTTTGATAAATAGATCACATCTTAATGAGTAAGTTTGCTGATTTTCAACCTTTGTAACTTTTGTGTTGTTGGTAATAGGTTTATGACATTTGACATTTATGACATTTACTCATGATGTGTTTAACTCAGATATGAACTTAGATCTGATTGATTGTCTTTTCTCTTTCTGTCTTCAGTCTGTGTGGATGCAGTATTACAGAGAAACAGAGTCTGATCCTGACTTCAGCTCTGAAATCAAACCCATCACACCTGAGAGAACTGAACCTGAGCTGTAATCAAATAAGAAACACAGGAGTGAATCACTTGTGTGACTTACTGAAGGATTCAGACTGTAAACTGGAGAGATTGAGGTCAGGAACATTCACATACAAGAATCATAATCATTCAAATCACTACAAAACACTTTATACTCAATATCTCATGATGAAGCGGAGTTCACATTATATTTGTACTGTACAAAAATTTAAATAAACCTGATGATATTGATGATGATATTGTCTTTTCTTGTTTTGCACTCTTTCTGTCAATGTAGGTTAGGATGGTGTTATATGACAGATGGTTGTTCTGCTGTGACTTCAGCTCTGAAATCAAACCCATCACACCTGAGAGAACTGACCCTGAGCTATAATAATCTAGGAGACTCTGGAGTGATAAACCTCAGTGATCTACTGATGAACACACAATGCAAGCTGGAGAAACTAGAGTTAGTATCATTATACTGTACAGCAGCTACAGTCTGATTAAACTTTACTGTTTAAAGACAACTGGACCTAAGTTACATTGTTTATACTGTAGTACTGCATCTTCCAGCCTTGGCTGTCATTGATCATAATTATCTAACTAGTAAATAACTGCATTTAAAGTATTTGAAACAATGTACTGATTGTCTACATGTTGTTCTGCAGAAATATCATGAGATTTGCATCTGCTGCTACAATGAACAAAACAATAAACATAAAAAAATAGTTAAAAAATAAACTAAAGAGAATAAGCAACAGTTTCCAGCACAAAGAACTAGTGTTGCTCCGATTCCGATACTAGTATCGGAAATTCCAAAAAATTCTGGCATCAGTATCGGCGAGTACTTGAACCCATGCACCGACCCGATACCATTTTCTTAAACAAGACCTATAGTTATGAGCGCTAGCTTTGCTTAATGCTGCAAATCGGAAATCAATTCTTCTTCGCTGCTCAGAATGCAAACACAGGATTTGTGCTGTTGCCACAAGCAACCACTATTTAGAGCAGCGAAGAAGAAATACAAACATGCTAGCAGCCAGTAAATCACTTGCATATGCGACTAAATCTTCACCCTGGGCGACTAAAATTATGTCTAATAATAGCCACTGGCTAATAAATGCTCAGATTTTACTCGCCAGTGTGTGAGTTGGAGGCTAAGTATAAGTTTAGCACAGATATATTTTCACTCGCTGAACACTCTGACTGAGCGCTTCATAGTTTCACTCTCCGTCAAGCGATTTGTGCTTATTCGGATGGGACTAGCTTTACAGGGGGTCGTTAGAGAAATTTGTGTTTCACAGACATACTTGGTGATTTTAACCCCGTCCGAATCTGCCATGTCTGTGTTTTTCTCACACAACCTCTGTAATAATTCCAGAGCAAATTACCTACTGTTTTTCAGCAAACTTAGTGATCCTCTGACAAAACTAATCCCATCCGAATGCAATGTCTGTGATTGGCGGTGATATTTTTTTCACAATGTGTTTCCTTGTGTGTTTTGGCCAACGTGAATTGATTACGTTTGATATATTTGCCTCCCGGCAAATAAAAAAAATAAAAAAATAAATAACAATAATAAAATCAAGAGCAAGATCACATAAACTGTTAAGACTGGCTATTGTAATATCAGTGTCAGGTAAAATTACTCACGTTCATTTCTGCACTCAATTACATAATGTTTTAATTACATACGTAGGCCTACCTTTATGAAAATTAAACACGGGTTTACTACAAATAAATAACTGAAGTAAAACTAAAGTAACCACACATTAACATGGTTTTGATATACTAGCCATAGCTTCACCATGGTATTTGTAGTAAAACTGTGATTATTTATGTGGTAATAAATCCGAATGACTATACGCAATGCACACATACAGAGTGCGTGATCTCTGCAATGCCCAGATGTACAAAACAGCCCCTCCCACCCCGTTAGTCCCATCCGAATTGGGACATGAAAATCACAGACGTCAGGTGATAAGATTCGAAACTCAAATGTAGTTTAGAAAACTAGTCCTGCCCGAATAGGGCTTTTTGTTGTATTTTCCTGCAATTTTTCAGCTTTTAAGAACTGCCGGGTTCTCCGGTAGTAGGCGGAGCTAATGCGCAAACCACAATCTCATTGGCTGGCGCTCACCTATTATCATCCCTGTTTTGATTTCAGCAAATCAGTTCGAGCAAATGCAGACAACATGATTAATATTTATGAATCCAGCAGCTTGTTAATCCTTAGTGCGTTTTATATTGTTCTTAGTAGAATTCATAGTATGGTTATTATCTTATCAGTATTATTGATAGTTCCCCCCCCCCCATTTTGTACAGAAACACTGAATGACCAAAAAAGCACCACCACCAGTCCTACGTTCAGTTAAAATGATTAACATGAATTCATACATGGTTACCAAGTTTTAATTCTAATTATTAAAGTTCTGTAATTAAATAATACTTGGTTATCATAATATATTTATAATGCTTGACTGACTGATGTTAAGAGTGTACTTTTAGATATTTAAAAAGATGTGCCATTTTCCAAACATTATATATTATATTTTTTTGTTTATTCGCCAGACCAGGGCTTAATTTGTGCCAGAACAAGCTGGATCCGGATCCAGCACCTCATTTTGTCGGATCCCCCTCCTCACGCGCCAATGAAAGATGTTTGTGCTGACCTATAGTGTGCATATATGAAAAATCATCTATAATGACTGTGTTTGCGGCACATCTACATTTGTAATAAAGAACCTGAGCATGCAAAAGACACGACATGTGAACTGCTCTGCTCTCACAAGACATAATGCACGGATCCAATAGCCTATACACTTGCGTTTTCTTTCTCAACTGTTCCCATTTACTTAAGAAAAAATCTGGATACTTGCCAGGACGGACATTTTTGAGTAATTTTGTGTGTATTTGGCCACTTAAGCTGAACAACAAACTATTAAAAATAACTCAATATGATACTCGTTAGGCGTCTTTGGATGTGACTGTGAGCGCTCAGCCTTGAAACCGCCTCTAGAGCGCGTGAGTACCGATTGGCTTAAAAAGACGTGCAAATTATACATTTTTGTGACGATGCAACAATGACCCGATTAAGCAAGTGACAATTTTGTCAACTGTCCCGAAATGCGAGCGGAAGTCTTGGATCAGCGACAGCGTGCAGCAGCTCGTTGTAGTGCAGACGAGATGCGCTGATGTGAAGCTGCTTTGAGAGAGTGAAAGAGAGAAGACGCGGTCCAGCTGAATCACTCACGCTGTTTTCAAATGACTGATTTAATCTGCTAGTTTGTGTGGATTTACTTACTCATATAACCTGCATGCTATATTGAATAAATGTTTGCAGGAATTTCCATCATTATAAACTTGAAAGCTGTGGGAATGAGTGAAACTGTATACACACAATCCCCCACGAAATTCTGGACAGGATTAATTTTAACACTATTACAGAGATTTGTGAAATAAAATTCCATTATTTTTTAGTTGTTTTTTTTCCCCTGGCCTGGAAAATGCTGTTTCAAAATGTCATGGCTTTTTCAGGTTTTTCATGTATGAACCCTAATAAAAGCAACTGATGCACGCTATTAATCACTTAAGCTGGTCCACCAATGTGATCGGCTGAATGCTCCGTTACCTCTCCCTCCTCTAATCACATGCCGGATCCGTTACCCCCTTTTGTTCCGGGACCTCGAAATTTACAAATTAAGCACTGCGCCAGACTATATATGTATGTGTGTGTATATATATATGGTGAAGCACACCATAAAATAATTGTATCAATTCATACAGGGCTAGTAGTACATACAGCTGTATAACCAGATACACACCCAGGTATCGGATCAGTACTCCGTATCGGCCGATACCCTGAGCCTACGTATCGGAATCGGTATCTGGAAGGGAAAAAGAGTATCGGAACATCTCTACACAGAACTAGTGTCACCATTACAAACAGATTATGTGAACTACAGACTATATGACAGACTATATGCCTGCTGCTGTATGTTTCATAATGTAAGACAGTAACTCATCACATGTGAAGCTGATGATACTCACGTCACAAACACAACTCATCACATCAACAATAACTGCTGTGTGTTCACAGCAAACACACAACGAGAGACTGAAGATCGTTCTTAAAGAGACGACACTGTTAGACTGTTAGAAACAACTAATCATATTGTATTTCTGTGCTGATCATTTATCACAATGATCTACTGGAGCTCCTCAATAAGATGATCGTTATACATCTACATTTACATTTATTCATTTACCAGATGCTTTTATCCAAAGAGACTTACAATTGAGGAGTACAAGAAGCGGTTCATTAATAACGAATATATGCAGGAGGTGCTCGAAATACAAAGTTTCAGACGTTGTTCAGATTAGTACAAGCTAGAAAAGAATTAGGTAAAGGTGAAATCAAAGATTCTTTTAAAAATCTGATTGATTGTCTTTTCTCTTTCTGTCTTCAGTCTGTGTAGATGCAGTATTACAGAGAAACAGAGTCTGATCCTGACTTCAGCTCTGAAATCAAACCCATCACACCTGAGAGAACTGAACCTGAGGAGTAATAATCTAGGAGACAATGGAGTGATAAACCTCAGTGATCTACTGATGATCACGCAATGCAAGCTGCAGAAACTAGAGTTAGTATCATTATACTGTACAGCAGCTACAGTCTGATTAAACTTTACTGTGTAGTTTAAGATCGCTGGACTCATGTTCATCATTTCTAGCGCTGCATCTTCTGTGTTTCTCCATCTGAAGAAAGATTCAGAAACACTATTAGTTCATGGGTTTGTATCTGTAGAAACAGCATCAAACTCACTGAAATCTGACAAATCTTTGCTGTGAAACAAGACAGAAGTGAAAACAGAATAAAAACAGTCTAACAGATGACAGTAGATTATTCTGAGTCACATTTATACTGAACTAATGTACTTTTCACAAAATCTTAGAGATTGTAAACTATACTCTAAAATGGCTTAAAATAATTGATTTGATTTAATTTGATGATTTTCTTGCATTAAAAATGTAAAAGTAGACCATTTAATTTTGTGATTTTCTATTGTTTCCACATTAATCCTCTATATTAATCTATATTGGTTAAATTCACTTATTTGTTGACTGAGGCTGGATCCAGACTTGTAATTGTAACTAATATCCTCAAATGCAAATGCTCCTTTCTTGGTTTATTTGTTCATATATTATATGTTTACATTATTTTGCTGAAGTATAGCTATTTAAAGTTCTCTTTTTTTGTTTGACTCTGTATTCAGTTTTTGCTTTGGAAGTTTTAGTTCATTTTTATAAGGAACTAAATATAATTCACTATAGGGCTTTAAATTGTTCAGGTGATTTCTAGAATAAGTGATTAATCATCTGAATGTTATATGTTCATTAGGCTCTCAGACTGCAGTATCACTGAAGAAGGTTATAAAGCTCTGTCTTCAGCTCTGAGATCAAACCCTTCACACCTGATAGAGCTGGATCTCACTGGAAATGATCCTGGACAATCAGGAGTGAAGCAGCTGGATGATTTACTACAGGATCCAGACTATCAGCTGAAGACACTGAGGTGACATGTTCAAATATCACTATATAAATAAATTATGTGCAGTTTAATATATTTGAGTAATAATCTGGACAGTTTGTTGGATCAGAATGATCAGATCAGATGCTGCTGGTTCTGTTGTGCTGATGATGACTGTCAACAGTTTAGTTGTGCTGCTATTCTGGAGTATGATATACCTTCATAATTAACATGCACAGTTGTGTTTTTATGGACACTTCTGGTTTTAGTCGACTGGTTTGAATGTTTCTGAACACACTGTAGATTAATCTCCATCAAGCTCAGATTGACACAGTTTCTCTACAGCAGGTCTGTGAGTCTCCAGATGATCACAAACATTCAGTTTCTCAAGCAGTTTTCTCTGTGCTGACGTTTCTTCTGCTCAAAGCCAGAGAGATCTTCATTCTTTAATTTCACTCTCTGTATTCATAATGAAAATCATCATCTAGTGAGCTTTTGCTCTTCTGTTCTGTGGGATGTAGTTTGCTTTAGGACTGAGTGTTGCTCTAGTTTCTCTCAAATAACTGTGATTATTAGACTCTGTTTTCAAGTATTGGTTTGTTTATTTCTGTATTTGAATGTAAATAACTAGAGCTTGTTTTCAGAATAATAAAGTTTAACTGAATTGAATCGTGCTTCATCTTGTCTTCTGCAGGTTTTTGGGTTCTGCTGCAGATGAAGGCTGTCAGTATGTGAGAGGAATTGTGGGTAAAAACCCGTTACTCCTGAGAGAGCTGGATCTGAGTAAACGTGAGCTCGGAGATACACGAGTGAATCAGATCTCTGCTCTACTGCAGGATAAACACTGTACACTCAACACACTCCAGTGAGTATTGATAGTTTATTTACAATGTTTCATTACTTCTAATAGTAATGTTACTGTAGCTGATAATAATATCTCCTTGTTTGAGTCAGAGCAGTTTTTTCCCTCAGCATCACAAAGAGCCGCTATAATGTGAAATATTAAATTAAACAGCCAATTACAGAGTGACATCAAGCTTTAAACAGTTGAGTAAGTCAGTTTGATCATGAGTCAATAATTATTTACAGTTACTGTAGAGAGAAATATGATTTTCTTCTAGAGTTTAGAAAACTCATTCAAACAAGTGATAGATTGTAAAAACAGCAGCGCTATAAACACACAGATGTCTTTCCTAACATTAACAGCTCAGTTCTGTGTAAATTAAAGATAAATGTGCATATATTGATCTGTTTGAATATATGACTGCTGAATGTGATCATGATCACTGATTGCTGACAAACATAACTATTCATAACTGCTTTCAATTTAATGTTTGTATTTCACTAAATATAAAATGTCTAATTTTTGTGCAGCATATACAGTAACTTGTAGAAATAAAAATAAAATAAAAAAATAACTTGATTACCTGATTAAAAAAGTATGAATTATCAATCAGAGGACAGAAGGCATGAAATATGTTGTGTAAAACAATTTTTTCAGCAAAGTTTTGGTCATATTGAATTTTGTGTATTAATGATGATACAGTAGGCTATGTTCATAAGTAGCCGTTATAGTTATTGTTCAACAAAATTTTCTGATTTCTCTTTATGGTCTTGCCCTCTTTTGGGTTAATCTGGATTACCTGATGTTAACAAAAAATGTGTGAATTTAAGACTGTATTAGTAAATGTTGAAACTGATATTAAGGTTATTAAAAGCTGTACTAGTATTGTTCATCATTGGTTCATGTTAACTAATGTAGTTAATGTTAACAAATGAAATCTTATTGTAAAGTGTTAACGAGTCAGCAGTGTGTGAGAACAACAGACATAAACACATTTACCATAGAGAGCAAAAAGTGATTTGCTGATTTTCAATCGTTGTAACCTTTGTATAGTTGGTAATAGGTTTATTTGCCATATATCTGATTGATTGTCTTTTCTCTTTCTGTCTTCAGTCTGTGTGGATGCAGTATTACAGAGAAACAGAGTCTGATCCTGACTTCAGCTCTGAAATCAAACCCGTCACACCTGAGAGAACTGAACCTGAGCTGGAATCAAATAACAAACACAGGAGTGAATCACTTATGTGACGTACTGAAGGATTCAGACTGTAAACTGGAGAGATTGAGGTCAGGAACATTCACATACAAGAATCACAATCATTCAAATCACTACAAAACACTTTATACTCAATATCTCATGATGAAGCTGTTCACATTATATTTGTGTCAGATTCTTCACATTAATGATTGTTTGTGAGATGATCTCTCTTCCTCTGTTTGTTCATATCAATATCAGAATTATATCGACCGAAATTAAGAAATATATCGTGATATGAATTTTGGTCATATCGTTTATCACCCTAACGTTTGCCTCGTGTTTTATTTTGTTTCTTGTTTGTATTTTCCTGAGCTGGATTTGTTCTCTGTTTGGAGTATCACTTGTTGTTTTTTCTTTGATAAATCTGGATGTGTTTAGATCCTCAGCTTGTCTTTGTCTCAACACAACACTTGTGGTGTGAACAGCTCCTATGTTTGGACATGATGCTCAGGTTAAACTGTAGAAACAGTAAAGTGCTGTTATAGTTGTCATTATGTTTCTGCTATTTAAGGATGCCTGATATATTTTCCTTCTTATGAGTTTATACTTAGAATGTGCGTCTGGTTTTCTTTAATGCAAATGATCATTTAGTGATTTAATCATTAGTGTCAGTCCTAGTGTTGAATCTGAATTCAGATCAGTCTGTTAGAGCTGCTAAATCTGCCACAGAAATGAGGGCCAGATCTGATAGATATCACTTATTTTAAGATTATATGTGACAAGATCAATATTTTGTAGTGCTTTTAAGGAATCTACTTTGATATTGCTTTTAACTTTACTGATAGTCCCATCATAACACTTTCTGAGTTTTACACCACTGTGGGGGAATTTTGGCCGATTCTGTTCCTCTCCTCCTTTCAAAACTGGATTAATATTTCTCAGCTTTCCAGCATAAACTGTACAATTCATGTTCTGCTCAGCATTTGGGGTCTAATTCTGGACTTTAAAGGGATAGTTCACCCAAAAATGAAAATTCTGTCATCATTTACTCATCCTCAAGTAGTTCCAAACCTGTATGAATGTGTTTGTTCTGCTGAACACAAAGGAAGATATTCTGAAGAAAGTTTGTAAGCAGGCTGTTTTGGGGCACCATTGACTTCCATTGAAGGAAAAAAAATACTATGGAAGTCAATGGTGCCCCAGAACTGCTTTGTTTCCCTCATTCTTCAGAATATCTTCCTTTGTGTTCAGCAGAACAAAGACATTCATACAGGTTTGGAACTACTTGAGGATGAGTAAATGATGACAGAATTTTCATTTTTGGGTGAACTATCCCTTTAAGAAGACCGTTCCAAAACAATTTTTGCTTATATGTTGCAGGTCAATCTAATTAAATACTTTTACACATGTACAGTTTTTCATCATTTAAACCTTGAAAGTGACTGTAAGCTGGAGATAGTAAAGTGAATATGTATATGTTCATTCCTGTTCTAGGCTCTCATACTGCAGTATCACTGAAGAAGGTTATAAAGCTCTGTCTTCAGCTCTGAGATCAAACCCTTCACACCTGATAGAGCTGGATCTCACTGGAAATGATCCTGGACAATCAGGAGTGAAGCAGCTCCATGATTTACTACAGGATCCAGACTATCAGCTGAAGACACTGAGGTGACACATGTTCAAATATCACTATATAAATAAATGATGTGCAGGTTAATATATTTGAGTAATAATCTGGACCGTTTGTTGGATCAGAATGATCAGATCAGATGCTGCTGGTTCTGTTGTGCTGATGATGACTGTCAACAGTTTAGTTGTGCTGCTATTCTGGAGTATGATATACCTTCATAATTAACATGCACAGTTGTGTTTTTATGGACACTTCTGGTTTTAGTCGACTGGTTTGAATGTTTCTGAACACACTGTAGATTAATCTCCATCAAGCTCAGATTGACACAGTTTCTCTACAGCAGGTCTGTGAGTCTCCAGATGATCACAAACATTCAGTTTCTCAAGCAGTTTTCTCTGTGCTGACGTTTCTTCTGCTCAAAGCCAGAGAGATCTTCATTCTTTAATTTCACTCTCTGTATTCATAATGAAAATCATCATCTAGTGAGCTTTTGCTCTTCTGTCCTGTGGGATGTAGTTTGCATTAGGACTGAGTGTAGCTCTAGTTTCTATCAAATAACTGTGATTATTAGACTCTGTTTTCAAGTATTGGTTTGTTTATTTCTGTATTTGAATGTAAATAACTAGAGCTTGTTTTCAGAATAATAAAGTTTAACTGAATTGAATCGTGCTTCATCTTGTCTTCTGCAGGTTTTTGGGTTCTGCTGCAGATGAAGGCTGTCAGTATGTGAGAGGAATTGTGGGTAAAAACCCGTTACTCCTGAAAGAGCTGGATCTGAGTAAACGTGAGCTCGGAGATACACGAGTGAATCAGATCTCTGCTCTACTGCAGGATAAACACTGTCATCTCAACACACTGAAGTGAGTATTGATAGTTTATTTACAATGTTTCATTACTTCTAATAGTAATGTTACTGTAGCTGATAATAATATCTCCTTGTTTGAGTCAGAGCAGTTTTTCCCTCAGCATCACAAAGAGCCACTAATTAAACAGCCAATTAAATTAAACAGCAATTATTAGAAAAATAATGCACACCCGAGGTGGTGATGCGGATACGACGCGAAGCGGAGTTATATACCGTTACACCTCGGGTGTGCATTATTTTTCTAATAATTCAACGGACCGAAGTCAATTATTCCGCTTATACTACGGTTGCCACACCTCAAGACATCGATCAGATGATATATTTTAAGGCATTCGTTCGGTTTTTCTACTTAAATCGCTATTGTGAGGAGGATTATTTCTTCCGCATCTCATCCAACGCCTCCCTTGCTAATTCCACAATGTCATTTTAAACCTAGTAACGGAGGACTGAGCCGTTGATAGCAGACTAATGCAGTTAATACAGTTAATAACTAAGTTATGAGAGAGAGAGAGAGAGATTACCTCGGTGCGTCTCTCTAAAGTGTTCGGCAGCAATGTCTCTAGTTATAGTGAAACTTAGTTCATTTTCTTCACAAACAGTGCCTTTGTTATTACCTCGCTTGTGAGAAGTCATGTAGTTTTTAAGTTGTTAAACTACTGATAAAATCATCAGAGTAGCGCGAACAACATTAGCGTGATGTATGTTAGTGTGTGCAAACAACTGTTATGTATGTGAGGTCTGTGAGGGAGAGAGAGCGGGAGAGATAGAGTATGTGCTTTCCGTATATAATAAAGCGTAATTTTGTGGCAAAAACATGGACATGATCTGTCGTTTTTATCCTTTTGTTTACTATATTTATTTGTTTGGCACGTCGTTGTGGGTTTTGGTTATTTTGCTGTTATAAGACCTTTGAAATAACTCAAATCATGTGGTGAAGTGATATGGATGTTATGCGGTGCCTGGAACTACGTTCACCGTGTGTTTCCCTGAAAATAATTGCACACCTTAGAACGTTCATCAGCCAATCAGATTCAAGCATTCAACGGCCCCGTAGTATAAAGAGTGACATCAAGCTTTAAACAGTCGAGTAAGTCAGTTTGATCATGAGTCAATAATTATTTAACAGCAGCGCTATAAACACACAGATGACTTTCCTAACATTAACTGCTCAGTTCTGTGTCAATTAATCTCTGTTTGAACATATGACTGCTGAATGTGATCATGTTTACTGATTGCTGATATGGCTTTTTGTGACAAAAATAATTATTCATAACTGCTTTCAATTTAATGTTTGTATTTCACACAATGTAAAATGTCTAATTTTGGTGCAGCATATACAGTAACTTGTAGAAATTGAAAAAAAAGACTTTACCTGATTAAAAAAGTATGAATTATCAATCAGAGGACAGAAGGCATGAAATATATTGTTTAAAACAAGTTTTCAGCAAAGTTTTGTTCATATTAATCATGTATAGGCCCTAGAAAGTTGTGTATTAATGATGATACAGTAGGCTATGTTCATAAGTAGCCATTATAGTTATTGTTCAACAGAATTTTCTGATTTCTCTTTATGGTCTTGACTTCTTTTGGGTTAATCTGGATTATCTGATGTTAATAAAAAAACATGTGAATTTAAAACTGTATTAGTAAATGTTGAAACTGATATTAAGGTTATTAAAAGCTGTACTAGTATTGTTCATCATTGGTTCATGTTAACTAATGTAGTAAATATTAACAAATGAAATCTTATTGTAAAGTGTTAACGAGTCAGCAGTGTGTGAGAACAACAGACATAAACACATTTACCATAGAGAGCAAAAAGTGATGTGAAATTAATGTGTAAACTAACATTGGATAAATAGATCACATCTTAATGAGTAAGTTTGCTGATTTTCAACCTTTGTAACCTTTGTATAGTTGGTAATAGGTTTATTTGCCATAGATCTGATTGATTGTCTTTTCTCTTTCTGTCTTCAGTCTGTGGAGATGCAGTATTACAGAGAAACAGAGTCTGATCCTGACTTCAGCTCTGAAATCAAACCCATCACACCTGAGAGAACTGAACCTGAGCAGGAATCAAATAGCAAACACAGGAGTGAATCACTTATGTGACGTACTGAAGGATTCAGACTGTAAACTGGAGAGATTGAGGTCAGGAACATTCACATACAAGAATCACAATCATTCAAATCACTACAAAACACTTTATACTCAATATCTCATGATGAAGCTGAGTTCACATTATATTTGTGTCAGATTCTTCACATTAATGATTGTTTGTGAGATGATCTCTCTTCCTCTGTTTGTTCATATCAATATCAGAATTATATCGACCGAAATTAAGAAATATATCGTGATATGAATTTTGGCCATATCGTCTATCACCCTAACGTTTGCCTCGTGTTTTATTTTGTTTCTTGTTTGTATTTTCCTGAGCTGGATTTGTACTCTGTTTGGAGTATCACTTGTTGTTTTTTCTTTGATAAATCTGGATGTGTTTAGATCCTCAGCTTGTCTTTGTCTCAACACAACACTTGTGGTGTGAACAGCTCCTATGTTTGGACATGATGCTCAGGTTAAACTGTAGAAACAGTAAAGTGTTGTTATAGTTGTCATTATGTTTCTGCTTTTTAAGGATGCCTGATATATTTTCCTTCTTATGAGCTTATACTTAGAATGTGCTTTTGGTTTTCTTTAAAGGGGTCATATGATGCGATTTCAAGTTTTTCTTTCTCTTTGGAGTGTTACAAGCTGATTGTGCATAGATAAGATCCCTGAAGTTGCAAAGATTAAAGTCTCAAAACCAAAGAGATATTCTTTATCAAAGTTAAGACTCTGCCACGCTCTCCTAAAATGGCTCGTTCAAACACGCCCCACATGTTTACGTCACGATGTGGAAATATTTGCATAATGCAGCCCAAATATTCACGTAAAGTGAGGCGGCGTGGTAACCTTTATATAGCTGGTAATAGGTTTATTTGCCATATATCTGATTGATTGTCTTTTCTCTTTCTGTCTTCAGTCTGTGTGGATGCAGTATTACAGAGAAACAGAGTCTGATCCTGACTTCAGCTCTGAAATCAAACCCATCACACCTGAGAGAACTGAACCTGAGCTATAATAATCTAGGAGACTCTGGAGTGATAAACCTCAGTGATCTACTGATGAACACACAATGCAAGCTGGAGAAACTAGAGTTAGTATCATTATACTGTACAGCAGCTACAGTCTGATTAAACTTTACTGTGTAGTTTAAGATCACTGGACTCATGTTCATCATTTCTAGCGCTGCATCTTCTGTGTTTCTCCATCTGAAGAAAGATTCAGAAACACTACAGTATTAGTTCATGGGTTTGTATCTGTAGAAACAGCATCAAACTCACTGAAATCTGACACATCTTTGCTGTGAAACAAGACAGAAGTGAAAACAGAATAAAAACACTCTAACAGACGACAGTAGATTATTCTGAGTCACATTTATACTGAACTAATGACACTTTTCACTAAATATTTTATAAAAAATGTGTATTTAGATATTGAACACTCTAAAATAACTTAAAATAATTTATTCATGTATAAGATTTTTTTGCATTACAAATATGAATTTAGACCTTTTAAGTGTTATTTTTCTATTGTGTCTACATCAGTCCTATATATGAATCTACATTAATAAAATGCACTTGTTGAGTGAGAACAAATCCAGACTTGGATTATAACTAGTGTCCTCAAACACTCCTGTCTTCATTTGTTTCATATAATTTTCTTGTGTATCAGTGACTGTATGACATTTACTCATGATGTGTTTAACTCAGATATGAACTTAGATCTGATTGATTGTCTTTTCTCTTTCTGTCTTCAGTCTGTGTGGATGCAGTATTACAGAGAAACAGAGTCTGATCCTGACTTCAGCTCTGAAATCAAACCCATCACACCTGAGAGAACTGAACCTGAGCTATAATCAAATAGCAAACACAGGAGTGAATCACTTATGTGACGTACTGAAGGATTCAGACTGTAAACTGGAGAGATTGAGGTCAGGAACATTCACATACAAGAATCACAATCATTCAAATCACTACAAAACACTTTATACTCAATATCTCATGATGAAGCTGAGTTAACATTATATTTGTGTCAGATTCTTCACATTAATGATTGTTTGAGATGATCTCTCTTCCTCTGTTTGTCTCTTTCTAGACTAATATACTGTGGTATTACAGATGTTTCTTCTTTAACTCAGTCTTTGAGAAACACAAAAGCGCTGCAGTTTCTAAAAGAGCTTGATCTGAGTAATAATATGATTGGAGACTCGAAGCAGCAGCTCGTTGATGTGATACGAGACTCAAACTGTGAACTGAGGTGAGAAAACATCACTCTGATATTAAAGAGATCTTCAGTTACTGCTGATATGAACAAATATATTCTGTCAAATATTAGTGAAAGGAGATCCTCAGATGATCATCAAGCTTTACTGCAGCAGAGGGTTATTGTGTCAGAATGAAATGTAAAGATGATTAAATGTTGAACACAAAGGAGGAAAGAGAACAAAAGCACACCGTCACAGCTTTATACAACAATACCTGCTTTATTAATAACATCAGTAATAGTGAATCATTTCAGTCTGAAAACAGATTTGATCAGATTGTAGGAAAACGCTGTGAAATCAGAGCAGATTCCAGCATCACATGATCAATGTCTCTGTGTTTTTACTTTCACCAGCAACACGTCACTTTACTTTACACTTACTTTACTTTCAGTTCTTTACTAAGACCAACACAAACATGTTTAAACTAGACGACAAACGCCTTTAACTACTGGAACATTTCACTAAAGCTTTTGATTTAAGACAAAATCACATTTGTATTTGTTCTGTGTTGTTTATTATATATGATGTACAATCATTAGCATGTGTTTCTCTTTATATTGACTCAATAGGAGCCACACAAACATATATATTATATATAACAATTCATATTCTAAATGTATTTAAAACACAAATATTGTTTTAGAAATTTCTATGCAAGATCATGTAAATGGGAGGATCACGTGACCCCTCGACGGTGATGCAGGCTTAGTTTTTCGCTCCACTCACTTTGCCAAATATTTTGCGATCCTGTCAGTGAAATTTGAACCACTCTGCATTAGACCCATCATGAGTGCTAAGGCAGACAAAGGAGATCGGAAAAGGGAGATTGAGCAATCGCCAATGAAGAAAAAATTCAGAGATTCAGCCATCTCCAGTGAAGAGCTGGACAGTGCTATTGCTAGCCGCATTGAACTAGCATTTAAAGAACACCAAAGCACTTTGAATTCGGTTGTGAACTCGGCAGTAAGAGATGCGATGGACTCTGTGCTGATTCCAGCATTGCGCGAACTGCGTGAGGACATACTAGCGACCAATAAGTCTGTTAAAGAGCTAAGAGAGGAGTTAGAGGCCATAGTTACCAAGACGAAGCAGACACGTGACCGCGTTGATTCTGTTCGGGCAGCGGCGCGGGAAGATAAGAGAACAGTCACGGACTTAAAGGATCAGCTGGAGCGACTCACCGAGAAGATGACAGATATGGAGGACAGGTGCAGGCGGAAAAATGTTAGACTGGTGGGAAAGAGTTCTACTACATACTATTTAGTCATTATACATACCACTGCAGTTTTTCAATTATAAAACAGTAGACAGAATCTTAGAAATCGTGATTTATTTGAGCACTAGAAAAATACAATAATAATAATTTTTGAGTGATGAAAAAAAAAAACAATAATAAAAAAAATAACTTAATTACATACTGATTTCCTGACAAACAGATGCTCTCTCCTGCTCATACATTAGTAATCACATGCTGAAGATCATTCATACAGATGCTAATCATACTGATGGCTGCCCAATATAGTCAATATTCACATTATAATGGCCTTTTATATAGACTGCATTCACACTGATATCTGTGAACAGTCAGTAATTACATGCTGATTATCAGCCATAGAGATGTTAATCATACTGATACAGGCACATTCTCCACAAAACACGCAAACATATATGAAAACTATTGAAGAAGAAAAAAAATAAAGTTATTTGTGCTAAAAAGATCGCTAAGTTACGCCCCCATCAGATGACAGGTGCGTCACAGCGTGCGTCACGCGCCGTCGCGAGGGAGCGCCAGAATTCAAATAAACAATCTTCCGTGTATCTTTTGACTTTTTTTTTTTTGGATGATTTCATTCTGTTTGGGACATGGTCTGCTACAAAATCGTGCTGTTTTTTTACCACCAAGACGCTGTTTTTGAGCGTAATTTGTTCCATAACGGACACAAACAATAACTCTCCCTCAAGAGATGAGACGTAAACAAAGGATTAACGATCTAAATTACAGCGTTGTTGTTTCTTTGGACTAAAAGTGCTCGATGGAATGTTGTTCCGTGGACCCTTATCTTTCAAACTAAACCAGGATTTACAGCAGTGGATACGTTTGAGTGTCGTTATCAGGATGAATATGGTATGTACTGCGGGGTTTTTTATACATGTTTTGATGTGTACTGCTTACACAAATTTAGCAAATACATTCCGTATAAGCTTTCTATCGAAAAACAGCGATCTGTCGTCGATGCTAGAGGCTTAGACCTTCAAAATGATATATAGTTTGTCAAGATTAATTTTGTCCTGTTTTACTTTATCTGTTTGAAAACAATGACGTGTGCAAACAAAGGGCTTTCAGTGCGCCCGCGTCCTGGTGCATGTTAACAGGTTAAAAAAGGGAAAGATCCATTAGATTGTTCCAGCTACAGACCGATTTCGCTTATCCCATGTGATCTAAAAATCTATGCTAAAGTTTTTGCTTCTCGTTTGGAGAAGGTAATTCACAGTCTGATCAAGGAGGACCAAACTGGTTTCATCAAGGGGCGCAATGCATCTGACAATATGCGTCGACTCCTTCATATTCTTGACTTTGCAGACTCCCACCCAACACCTTGTGCGGTCTTTTCACTTGATGCAGAAAAAGGTTTGACAGGCTAGAGTGGAATTATATGTGGGCAGTTCTGCAATGTTTCGGCTTCGGTGAACACTTCGTTTCTATGATTAAGACATTATACCACTCACCTGCAGCATCAGTCATAACTGGTAATATTATTTCCCCCTCATTCCCTTTACAGCGGGGAACGAGACAGGGGTGTCCACTTTCCCCCTTATTGTTTTGTCTATCTCTCGAACCCTTAGCACAAGCCATTAGGAAATCTGAAGTATCGATTAAGATTCATGACCATAATCATTGTATTTCATTATACGCTGATGATATTATTCTATATTTAGACCACTTTGATGTTTCAGTCTCTAGTGTAATTAAGGAATTTGATAATTTTAGTAGCCTATCAGGATATAAAATAAATTGGAGCAAATCTGCTTTAATGCCAATTAACAATGTTAAGGTTAATTTTTCTATTCCCTCATTTATCCCTATTAAGGAATCTTTCATCTATTTGGGCATTACCATATATAAAAACATTCATAAGATTGCCAGAGACAATTTTTATAACATTTTCGTTAAGGTCAAAAATGACATTCAAAGATGGAAGAATCTTAAAGTCTCTCTCCAAGGAAGAATCTCCACTGTTAAGATGAATTTGTTACCTCGATTAAATTTTTTTTTCTCTATGCTACCACTTTCTCCCCCTCCAGGTTACTTTAAGGAGATCAACTCCATAATTTCTAAGTTTATCTGGAATGATAAATGTCCCAGAATTAAACTTACCACATTACAACATCCTAATAGCGCAGGAGGACTGGCTGTACCAAATTTTGAATTATATTATTGGTCGTTCCAGCTTAAGGCCCTTCATAATTGGGTTGATCCTCAATCTACAGTTTCATGGAGAGTGATTGAAGCTGACAAGGTTAAACCAAATAGACTTCAAGATATTTTATTTACTGGCACAGGAAAAAAAGGGGATAATTATAAATTTGGTC
>JAPDDO010000211.1:42500-77500 GCA_027422415.1 Schizothorax lantsangensis | reverse complement strand
GCCGTCACATAGGCCAAGATTAAGATATAGGCTATTGAACCAAGTGTGCCTATAATAGGCTATTAGTGTTATAGTTTCATTAAAATAGTTGCAGTCTTCTTAACTTCTACAATGGAGCTATGAAGACAATTCAATTATTTACACTTATTATATACATTGTGCTTTTTAAGTTAATCAATTGATGTGCAAGATGATGAATTGAATAGTCACCTCTTGTAGGTTATGATTTAATCATCAGAAAATAATTAATGAAGAATTATGAGAGGTTATGCTATTACACATACATTTCCAACATGTAAATTAGTGAAGCCAAATACTTGCATTTAGCCAAATACTTACGATAGTCATGTGCATCTCATCAGTAAAGCCGGTTCTGTGATTAGCAGTAAATCTCCATCACCTGCTTTCAGATGGAGCGGAAGTTAATACACAGAGCTGTAGTTTACTGACAAGCTACGCAACATCACGTTCATTATCGAAGGCGATTCATCTGTGATTATGAGCACGAATTGCGTAGCTTGTCAGTGAACTACGGCTCTGTGTATTAACTTCCGCTCCATCTACTGGGTTGGAAAGCATGTGATGGAGATTTAATACTAATCACAGAACCGGCTTTACTGAAGAGATGCACATGACAATCGCATGCAATATATCGTGCAGCTCTACAGTGGCCCCACTTTTAACTCTCTCTTTATATTACCCTTATTGTAGATGGATGCATGGAGGAAGACAAGAGTAAGAAGTGCAACCAACACCAGGGAAGGCAGTTTTTGTCAGAGCCCTTGCTATTCTAAATTTTGACATTAATTGTCATTTTTACACCAGACATATATCGGTTAAAAATATCGGTTATCGGTCTAGTTGGTCTGTAATAATCGGTATCGGCATCGGCCCTGAAAAACGCATATCGGTCGACCCCTAATGTGTAGGGCTATAAATGACACTGAGCACCCATGATTAAGGGCACTAGGTGTAGACATAGTCCTTCTACTCTATGCACCTTATGACGCAGAAGAGACAGAATCAGTCACACTGCAACGCCTCAAGGAGCAAAACACAACCACACCACACAAAATACATCACTTACAGAAGATAAAGAGCTGAAGAGTAGCTCAGAGCCTTCACGTTTTATACAAGAGATAAAAGTTAGTCCATGATTCACTCATCTTCTAGTCTTCCTAGGTGTTTATGACTCTCTTCTTTCAGACAAATACAATCAGAGTTATATTAAAAAATGTCCCAAGCTTTATAATGGCAGTGAATGTCTAGCAGACGTTCAATAAACTGCGTATTTAACTTTAAAGAAGAAAGTTAAACACACCTAGGATGGCTTGAGGGCGAGTGAATCATGGGCTAATTTCATTTTTGGGTGAACTATCCCTTTATAACCATCTCTTACCTTGGTGCTCTGACTGGGTTGTTTCTTAGTTGTCTGCTTGGCCTTCTTTGCCTCCTTAGCAGCCCTGAAACATCAGATCAAACACAGAAAGAAAATGTTTGGTTTAGTTTGCACTCGTCTCGATGAGTAAACCAGTCACAGTCCTGTGACACACAAAGACAAGATTTTAAGAAATGTACTTCTAAAAGAAACAGTTTTTGACCCTAAAGTCTAGAGCCAAAATCCACAACCCTGTCACGTATTTATGCATTAACCCACGATGATGTCTGAAGAGTGTTAAAAATCAGCTTGAAATGAAGAGATTGCATTTTAAACATTGTTAAAGTCAATTAAATGCATTAAACTATTTGCACTGAAAAAAACACCTGAACGAGCCAATCAAGCTCTTCAGAGTTACTAGAGAACTACAGGCGGGTCAGTTTGAGCTCAGGGTCAGATCTGATAATAAAAGAAGTGAACTGTGCAAAACTGCAGGTTTAGATTGCCCCATGCACACATTTGAACATCTATGACTAGAAAACAAACATGCAAAGGACACAACACCCGGGCGATCTCACCTGATGGCCTGCTCTCTCTGTGCTTTACGCACTTCAGGCTTCTGGTTCCTCTTGGCCAGGATCTCCGCCAGAGAAGCACCGGTGATGGCCCGCTGGAACTTCACCGCACGACGACTGCGCTTCTTACTCACCTCTTCCTGAACCACAAACACACACACACTCCTGATTACCGTCACATTACACACACAAAACATGTGCTGAGAAACACTGCCTTCAGGGTTAAGAGAGAATCAAGCCATGTCTCGAGTCAATCACACTCACAATGATCAAATCTCAGCAAAAAATATATTTTATAAATGTGTCCCTGGAGCACAAAAGCAGTCATAAGTAACACAGGTATATTTGTAGCAATAACCAACAATACATTGTATGGGTCAAAATTATACATTTTTCTTTTATGCCAAAAATCATTAGGATATTAAGATCATGTTCCATGAAGATATTTTGTAAATTTCCTACCATAAATATATCAAAACTTAATTTTTGATTAGTAATATGCATTGCTAAGACTTCATTTGAACAACTTTAAAGATGATTTTCTCAATATTTAGATTTTTTTTGCACCCTCAGATTCCAGATTTACAAATATTGTCCTATCATAACAAACCATACATCAATGGAAAGATTATTTATTAATGTATAAATCTCAATTTTGGAAAATTGACCCTTATGACTGGTTTTGTGCTCCAGGGTCACAAATGTTCATATAGATTTGTTTGTAAAATAATATGCATAACATAATATTAAAATACAAATAACTATTTTTAAATTCATTGAATTATTGAACACTTACACATTTTAGAATGATTACAATTTAAGTGTTTGTTTTGTTTTTAATAGCAAGTAAACTAGTAATATTACACATTCTCAACAATTATGCTTTAAACAGTGTATTAGTATAGTTAGTGTGCTACACTGAGAAAAGTCTGAAAATACAGCACAATCTACTATATTAATATGAAATACGTATTGATTTTTACCTGCATTTTAAATCACACTGTGTTTTCAGGTTACAGAGTAATAACAGATAATGTCCTGGAAAATTACTAGTATTTTTCCATTTTTCTTACAGTATAATAACTGATCAACAATCACAGCTACTAACAAAGTGTATCATAAATGAATTATTAAATTGAACAATTGCAAATAGCAGCCAGGCATCTTCGTTTTCCTCTTTTAGTGTAATTTGGATGGAAAATGTGACTTTGTTCGAGTCACTTATCAAAAGTTGCTCAAAATTGCCAAATAAATTAAAAAAATTGTTGCTAGGTGCTTTTGGGAGAAAGGTTGCTAGGGTAGTCTGAACAGTTGCTTAATGTAGCAACACTGGCTGAAGTCATTCATTAGTACTGATAATCAGTCATTATATATTGACATGTTCTCTGTAACGCTGCATGATTATTACACACGAGAGAAACACAGTCAGTGTATTCAGTGTTGACAATTTAGCAGCTAGATTGCTGTGAAACAAGACAGAAGTGAAAACAGAATAAAAACAGTGTAACAGATGACAGTAGATTATTCTGAGTCACATTTATACTGAACTAATGCTACTCTTCACTCGATCTTTTCTTCAAAATGTGTATTTAGATATTGAACACTAAAATAACTTAAAATAATTTATTCATGCGTGTATATGGATTCATTGCACTACAAATATGAATTTAGACATTTTAAGTGTTATTTTTCTATTGTGTCTACATCAGTCCTATATATGAATCTACATTAATAAAATGCACTTGTTGAGTGAGAACAAATCCAGACTTGGATTATAACTAGTGTCCTCAAACACTCCTGTCTTCATTTGTTTCATATAATTTTGCTTGTGTATCAGTGACTATGACATTTACTCATGATGTGTTTAACTCAGATATGAACTTAGATCTGATTGATTGTCTTTTCTCTTTCTGTCTTCAGTCTGTGTGGATGCAGTATTACAGAGAAACAGAGTCTGATCCTGACTTCAGCTCTGAAATCAAACCCATCACACCTGAGAGAACTGAACCTGAGCTTGAATCAAATAACAAACACAGGAGTGAATCTCTTATGTGACGTACTGAAGGATTCAGACTGTAAACTGGAGAGATTGAGGTCAGGAACATTCACATACAAGAATCACAATCATTCAAATCACTACAAAACACTTTATACTCAATATCTCATGATGAGTCTGAGTTCACATTATATTTGTGTCAGATTCTTCACATTAATGATTGTTTGTGAGATGATCTCTCTTTCTCTGTTTGTCTCTTTCTAGACTAATATACTGTGGCATTACAGATGTTTCTTCTTTAACTCAGTCTTTGAGAAACACAAAAGCGCTGCAGTTTCTAAAAGAGCTTGATCTGAGAGATAATATGATTGGAGACTCGAAGCAGCGGCTCATTGATGTGATACGAGACTCAAACTGTGAACTGAGGTGAGAAAACATCACTCTGATATTAAAGAGATCTTCAGTTACTGCTGATATGAACAAATATATTCTGTCAAATATTAGTGAAAGGAGATCCTCAGATGATCATCAAGCTTTACTGCAGCAGAGGGTTATTGTGTCAGAATGAAATGTAAAGATGATTAAATGTTGAACACAAAGGAGGAAAGAGAACAAAAGCACACTGTCACAGCTTTATACAACAATACCTGCTTTATTAATAACATCAGTAATAGTGAATCATTTCAGTCTGAAAACAGATTTGATCAGATTGTAGGAAAACGCTGTGAAATCAGAGCAGAAATAAATATGATCATACAGCTGGAAGAGACTCTTTACACTGAAATAATGCAGCATGTGTGTTAGAAACATATCATATTGAATGATTAGTGTTGCTTTAGTATTCAATGATCATTTTGTTTTATTTAAAGGTGAAACAGAGGAAGAAGCTCAGATGAGTCTGTCTGGATCTTCAGTTTAAGAGCGACAAATATAATCATATTTGTATTAAACTCATCCCTAATGATTCATGTGTTTCTAATCATAAATGTTATGGTCAAGTTGCAGCACTTAAATCTATCAAAAGATATAAAGCAAATCTACAATGTGAAATTTCCATGTCACTTAAAACATTTATATGATCTCTTTCATTTTATACTCATTGTTACTCTGTTATATTATATTATGTTAATTATGTGTGTCTGATGTTAATGTACAGATATCCAGTATATTGTCGGATGAAGAGAGATTTTCTTTCTTAAATAAATGCATGAAACATAAAACAGAGTTTTATTATATTATCACTGATAATACTGATACTTGTTACTACTGGAAATACTGATACACGTTACTACAGGAAATACTGATACACGTTACTACAGTAAATACTGATACACGTTACTACAGTAAATACTGATACACGTTACTACAGTAAATACTGATACACGTTACTACAGTAAATACTGATACACGTTACTACTGGAAATACTGATACACGTTACTACTGGAAATACTGATACTCGTTCCTACAGTAAATACTGATACCCGTTACTACAGTAAATACTGATACCCGTTACTACAGTAAATACTGATACCCGTTACTACAGTAAATACTGACACCCGTTACTACAGTAAATACTGATACACGTTACTACAGTAAATACTGATACACGTTACTACAGTAAATACTGATACTCGTTACTACAGTAAATACTGATACTCGTTACTACAGTAAATACTGATACTCGTTACTACAGTAAATACTGATACCCGTTACTACAGTAAATACTGTACCCGTTACTACAGTAAATACTGACACCCGTTACTACAGTAAATACTGATACACGTTACTACAGTAAATACTGATACACGTTACTACAGTAAATACTGATACTCGTTACTACAGTAAATACTGATACTCGTTACTACAGTAAATACTGATACCCGTTACTACAGTAAATACTGATACCCGTTACTACAGTAAATACTGATACCCGTTACTACAGTAAATACTGATACACATTACTACAGTAAATACTGATACTCGTTACTACAGTAAATACTGATACCCGTGTAACACCTATACCTTTATCTTTTGTGCAAGTGTCACATGAAATGAGGGACCAACCAGACCCATTGTACTCATGAGTCAAGTGTATTAAATATAATTACCCAGAACATGCAAATTCAATAACACAAACAATTGAGAGTTCAACAGTTAGGACCAGAGCATAAAAAACAGTCCAGTATTCCATAACATAGTCCTTGGCTTGTAATCACTTAGACCCATATACCTTGCTCAGTCTTTGTTGAAACATGAAGTGTAAAAATAACAGTACTTGAATGCCAAGATGATTCCCCAGCAAAGTTCAACCAGAAAAGAGATGTTTGAAGTCCAGCGTTGCTTTTAAGCAGTAGATGCAAGTCAGTTCTCCTAGTTCCAGACTTCTCAGATGATTAAGCCACCAAATAATCCATACATGCTCAGAACACAAACCCTCTGTAAACAAACATTTAAACAAAAACCATAACCAAGTGCTACAAACACATTGTTACTAAAGCAAAATGTCTTGAACAATTACTTACGGATGAGCTTAGAACTATAAAGTTCCTCAAACAGGGTACAAAGGCCCAAACCACCATGAGTAAGCTTCTCCAAAGAACAGAGAATCAATTTCCTGCCATTTCTCCTTCTATGCTACCTTAAATAGGTGAATTCCATGTATTATTTAACAGAGCGCCCTCTAATGCTCAAGTGAGTAATGACAGTGCTGCTCTAAGAGGACTTTTGGTACATAAGTAACAGAGAAACTGTTACACCCGTTACTACAGTAAATACTGATACCCGTTACTACAGTAAATACTGATACCCGTTACTACAGTAAATAAAGATACAAATTACTACTGGAAATAAAGATACACATTACTACAGTAAATACTGATACCCGTTACTACAGTAAATAAAGGTACACATTACTACAGTAAATAAAGATACACATTACTACAGTAAATACTGATACCCGTTACTACAGTAAATACTGATACCCGTTACTACAGTAAATAAAGGTACACATTACTACAGTAAATAAAGATACACATTACTACAGTAAATACTGATACCCGTTACTACAGTAAATAAAGATACACATTACTACAGTAAATACTGATACCCGTTACTACAGTAAATACTGATACCCGTTACTACAGTAAATACTGATACACGTTACTACAGTAAATAAAGATACACATTACTACAGTAAATAAAGATACACATTACTACAGTAAATACTGATAGACATTACTACAGTGAATAAAGATACACATTACTACAGTAAGTACTGATAGACATTACTACAGTAAATAAAGATACACATTACTACAGTAAATACTGATAGACATTACTACAGTGAATAAAGATACACATTACTACAGTAAATACTGATAGACATTACTACAGTAAATAAAGATACACATTACTACAGTAAATACTGATAGACATTACTACAGTGAATAAAGATACACATTACTACAGTAAATACTGATAGACATTACTACAGTAAATAAAGATACACATTACTACAGTGAATAAAGATACACATTACTACTGGAAATACTGATACCCGTTACTACAGTAAATAAAGATACACGTTACTACAGTAAATACTGATACTCGTTACTACAGTAAATAAAGATACACATTACTACTGGAAATACTGATACTCGTTACTACAGTAAATAAAGATACACATTACTACTGGAAATACTGATACTCGTTACTACAGTAAATACTGATACTCATTACTACAGTAAATACTGATAAATACTGATACTCTACTACAGTAAATACTGATACTCGTTACTACAGTAAATACTGATACTCGTTACTACAGTAAATACTGATACTCGTTACTACAGTAAATACTGATACTCGTTACTACAGTAAATACTGATACTCGTTACTACTGGAAATACTGATACTCGTTACTACAGTAAATACTCATACTCGTTACTACAGTAAATACTGATACACGTTACTACAGTAAATACTGATACACGTTACTACTGGAAATACTGATACTCGTTACTACAGTAAATACTGATACTCGTTACTACTAGAAATACTGATACTCGTTACTACAGTAAATACTGATACTCGTTACTACAGTAAATACTGATACTCGTTACTACAGTAAATACTGATACTCGTTACTACAGTACATACTGATACTCGTTACTACTAGAAATACTGATACTCGTTACTACAGTAAATACTGATACTCGTTACTACAGTAAATACTGATACTCCTTACTACTGGAAATACTGATACTCGTTACTACAGTAAATACTGATACTCGTTACTACAGTAAATACTGATACACGTTACTACAGTAAATACTTATACACGTTACTACAGTAAATACTGATACTCGTTACTACTGGAAATACTGATACTCGTTACTACAGTAAATACTGATACTCGTTACTACAGTAAATACAGTAAATACTGATACTCGTTACTACAGTAAATACTGATACTCGTTACTACAGTAAATACTGTAGCCGGTTCTGTGATTAGCAGTAAATCTCCATCACCTGCTTTCAGATGGAGCGGAAGTTAATACACAGAGCTGTAGTTTACTGACAAGCTACGCAACATCACGTTCATTATCGAAGGCGATTCATCTGTGATTATGAGCACGAATTGCGTAGCTTGTCAGTGAACTACGGCTCTGTGTATTAACTTCCGCTCCATCTACTGGGTTGGAAAGCATGTGATGGAGATTTAATACTAATCACAGAACCGGCTTTACTGAAGAGATGCACATGACAATCGCATGCAATATATCGTGCAGCTCTACAGTGGCCCCACTTTTAACTCTCTCTTTATATTACCCTTATTGTAGATGGATGCATGGAGGAAGACAAGAGTAAGAAGTGCAACCAACACCAGGGAAGGCAGTTTTTGTCAGAGCCCTTGCTATTCTAAATTTTGACATTAATTGTCATTTTTACACCAGACATATATCGGTTAAAAATATCGGTTATCGGTCTAGTTGGTCTGTAATAATCGGTATCGGCATCGGCCCTGAAAAACGCATATCGGTCGACCCCTAATGTGTAGGGCTATAAATGACACTGAGCACCCATGATTAAGGGCACTAGGTGTAGACATAGTCCTTCTACTCTATGCACCTTATGACGCAGAAGAGACAGAATCAGTCACACTGCAACGCCTCAAGGAGCAAAACACAACCACACCACACAAAATACATCACTTACAGAAGATAAAGAGCTGAAGAGTAGCTCAGAGCCTTCACGTTTTATACAAGAGATAAAAGTTAGTCCATGATTCACTCATCTTCTAGTCTTCCTAGGTGTTTATGACTCTCTTCTTTCAGACAAATACAATCAGAGTTATATTAAAAAATGTCCCAAGCTTTATAATGGCAGTGAATGTCTAGCAGACGTTCAATAAACTGCGTATTTAACTTTAAAGAAGAAAGTTAAACACACCTAGGATGGCTTGAGGGCGAGTGAATCATGGGCTAATTTCATTTTTGGGTGAACTATCCCTTTATAACCATCTCTTACCTTGGTGCTCTGACTGGGTTGTTTCTTAGTTGTCTGCTTGGCCTTCTTTGCCTCCTTAGCAGCCCTGAAACATCAGATCAAACACAGAAAGAAAATGTTTGGTTTAGTTTGCACTCGTCTCGATGAGTAAACCAGTCACAGTCCTGTGACACACAAAGACAAGATTTTAAGAAATGTACTTCTAAAAGAAACAGTTTTTGACCCTAAAGTCTAGAGCCAAAATCCACAACCCTGTCACGTATTTATGCATTAACCCACGATGATGTCTGAAGAGTGTTAAAAATCAGCTTGAAATGAAGAGATTGCATTTTAAACATTGTTAAAGTCAATTAAATGCATTAAACTATTTGCACTGAAAAAAACACCTGAACGAGCCAATCAAGCTCTTCAGAGTTACTAGAGAACTACAGGCGGGTCAGTTTGAGCTCAGGGTCAGATCTGATAATAAAAGAAGTGAACTGTGCAAAACTGCAGGTTTAGATTGCCCCATGCACACATTTGAACATCTATGACTAGAAAACAAACATGCAAAGGACACAACACCCGAGCGATCTCACCTGATGGCCTGCTCTCTCTGTGCTTTACGCACTTCAGGCTTCTGGTTCCTCTTGGCCAGGATCTCCGCCAGAGAAGCACCGGTGATGGCCCGCTGGAACTTCACCGCACGACGACTGCGCTTCTTACTCACCTCTTCCTGAACCACAAACACACACACACTCCTGATTACCGTCACATTACACACACAAAACATGTGCTGAGAAACACTGCCTTCAGGGTTAAGAGAGAATCAAGCCATGTCTCGAGTCAATCACACTCACAATGATCAAATCTCAGCAAAAAATATATTTTATAAATGTGTCCCTGGAGCACAAAAGCAGTCATAAGTAACACAGGTATATTTGTAGCAATAACCAACAATACATTGTATGGGTCAAAATTATACATTTTTCTTTTATGCCAAAAATCATTAGGATATTAAGATCATGTTCCATGAAGATATTTTGTAAATTTCCTACCATAAATATATCAAAACTTAATTTTTGATTAGTAATATGCATTGCTAAGACTTCATTTGAACAACTTTAAAGATGATTTTCTCAATATTTAGATTTTTTTTGCACCCTCAGATTCCAGATTTACAAATATTGTCCTATCATAACAAACCATACATCAATGGAAAGATTATTTATTAATGTATAAATCTCAATTTTGGAAAATTGACCCTTATGACTGGTTTTGTGCTCCAGGGTCACAAATGTTCATATAGATTTGTTTGTAAAATAATATGCATAACATAATATTAAAATACAAATAACTATTTTTAAATTCATTGAATTATTGAACACTTACACATTTTAGAATGATTACAATTTAAGTGTTTGTTTTGTTTTTAATAGCAAGTAAACTAGTAATATTACACATTCTCAACAATTATGCTTTAAACAGTGTATTAGTATAGTTAGTGTGCTACACTGAGAAAAGTCTGAAAATACAGCACAATCTACTATATTAATATGAAATACGTATTGATTTTTACCTGCATTTTAAATCACACTGTGTTTTCAGGTTACAGAGTAATAACAGATAATGTCCTGGAAAATTACTAGTATTTTTCCATTTTTCTTACAGTATAATAACTGATCAACAATCACAGCTACTAACAAAGTGTATCATAAATGAATTATTAAATTGAACAATTGCAAATAGCAGCCAGGCATCTTCGTTTTCCTCTTTTAGTGTAATTTGGATGGAAAATGTGACTTTGTTCGAGTCACTTATCAAAAGTTGCTCAAAATTGCCAAATAAATTAAAAAAATTGTTGCTAGGTGCTTTTGGGAGAAAGGTTGCTAGGGTAGTCTGAACAGTTGCTTAATGTAGCAACACTGGCTGAAGTCATTCATTAGTACTGATAATCAGTCATTATATATTGACATGTTCTCTGTAACGCTGCATGATTATTACACACGAGAGAAACACAGTCAGTGTATTCAGTGTTGACAATTTAGCAGCTAGATTGCTGTGAAACAAGACAGAAGTGAAAACAGAATAAAAACAGTGTAACAGATGACAGTAGATTATTCTGAGTCACATTTATACTGAACTAATGCTACTCTTCACTCGATCTTTTCTTCAAAATGTGTATTTAGATATTGAACACTAAAATAACTTAAAATAATTTATTCATGCGTGTATATGGATTCATTGCACTACAAATATGAATTTAGACATTTTAAGTGTTATTTTTCTATTGTGTCTACATCAGTCCTATATATGAATCTACATTAATAAAATGCACTTGTTGAGTGAGAACAAATCCAGACTTGGATTATAACTAGTGTCCTCAAACACTCCTGTCTTCATTTGTTTCATATAATTTTGCTTGTGTATCAGTGACTATGACATTTACTCATGATGTGTTTAACTCAGATATGAACTTAGATCTGATTGATTGTCTTTTCTCTTTCTGTCTTCAGTCTGTGTGGATGCAGTATTACAGAGAAACAGAGTCTGATCCTGACTTCAGCTCTGAAATCAAACCCATCACACCTGAGAGAACTGAACCTGAGCTTGAATCAAATAACAAACACAGGAGTGAATCACTTATGTGACGTACTGAAGGATTCAGACTGTAAACTGGAGAGATTGAGGTCAGGAACATTCACATACAAGAATCACAATCATTCAAATCACTACAAAACACTTTATACTCAATATCTCATGATGAGTCTGAGTTCACATTATATTTGTGTCAGATTCTTCACATTAATGATTGTTTGTGAGATGATCTCTCTTTCTCTGTTTGTCTCTTTCTAGACTAATATACTGTGGCATTACAGATGTTTCTTCTTTAACTCAGTCTTTGAGAAACACAAAAGCGCTGCAGTTTCTAAAAGAGCTTGATCTGAGAGATAATATGATTGGAGACTCGAAGCAGCGGCTCATTGATGTGATACGAGACTCAAACTGTGAACTGAGGTGAGAAAACATCACTCTGATATTAAAGAGATCTTCAGTTACTGCTGATATGAACAAATATATTCTGTCAAATATTAGTGAAAGGAGATCCTCAGATGATCATCAAGCTTTACTGCAGCAGAGGGTTATTGTGTCAGAATGAAATGTAAAGATGATTAAATGTTGAACACAAAGGAGGAAAGAGAACAAAAGCACACTGTCACAGCTTTATACAACAATACCTGCTTTATTAATAACATCAGCAATAGTGAATCATTTCAGTCTGAAAACAGATTTGATCAGATTGTAGGAAAACGCTGTGAAATCAGAGCAGAAATAAATATGATCATACAGCTGGAAGAGACTCTTTACACTGAAATAATGCAGCATGTGTGTTAGAAACATATCATATTGAATGATTAGTGTTGCTTTAGTATTCAATGATCATTTTGTTTTATTTAAAGGTGAAACAGAGGAAGAAGCTCAGATGAGTCTGTCTGGATCTTCAGTTTAAGAGCGACAAATATAATCATATTTGTATTAAACTCATCCATAATGATTCATGTGTTTCTAATCATAAATGTTATGGTCAAGTTGCAGCACTTAAATCTATCAAAAGATATAAAGCAAATCTACAATGTGAAATTTCCATGTCACTTAAAACATTTATATGATCTCTTTCATTTTATACTCATTGTTACTCTGTTATATTATATTATGTTAATTATGTGTGTCTGATGTTAATGTACAGATATCCAGTATATTGTCGGATGAAGAGAGATTTTCTTTCTTAAATAAATGCATGAAACATAAAACAGAGTTTTATTATATTATCACTGATAATACTGATACTTGTTACTACAGTAAATACTGATACACGTTACTACTGGAAATACTGATACACGTTACTACTGGAAATACCGATACACGTTACTACTGGAAATACTGATACACGTTACTACTGGAAATACTGATACACGTTACTACTGGAAATACTGATACTCGTTCCTACAGTAAATACTGATACTCTACAGTAAATACTGATACACGTTACTACTGGAAATACTGATACACGTTACTACTGGAAATACTGATACTCGTTACTACTGGAAATACTGATACTCGTTCCTACAGTAAATACTGATACACATTACTACTGGAAATACTGACACCCATTACTACTGGAAATACTGATACACTTTACTACAGTAAATACTGACACTCGTTACTACTGTAAATACTGATACCCGTTACTACAGTAAATACTGATACCCGTTACTACAGTAAATACTGATACCCGTTACTACAGTAAATACTGATACACGTTACTACAGTAAATACTGATACACGTTACTACAGTAAATACTGATACACGTTACTACAGTAAATACTGATACACGTTACTACAGTAAATACTGATACACGTTACTACAGTAAATACTGATACACGTTACTACAGTAAATACTGATACTCGTTACTACAGTAAATACTGATACTCGTTACTACAGTAAATACTGATACCCGTTACTACAGTAAATACTGATACTCGTTACTACAGTAAATACTGATACCCGTGTAACACCTATACCTTTATCTTTTGTGCAAGTGTCACATGAAATGAGGGACCAACCAGACCCATTGTACTCATGAGTCAAGTGTATTAAATATAATTACCCAGAACATGCAAATTCAATAACACAAACAATTGAGAGTTCAACAGTTAGGACCAGAGCATAAAAAACAGTCCAGTATTCCATAACATAGTCCTTGGCTTGTAATCACTTAGACCCATATACCTTGCTCAGTCTTTGTTGAAACATGAAGTGTAAAAATAACAGTACTTGAATGCCAAGATGATTCCCCAGCAAAGTTCAACCAGAAAAGAGATGTTTGAAGTCCAGCGTTGCTTTTAAGCAGTAGATGCAAGTCAGTTCTCCTAGTTCCAGACTTCTCAGATGATTAAGCCACCAAATAATCCATACATGCTCAGAACACAAACCCTCTGTAAACAAACATTTAAACAAAAACCATAACCAAGTGCTACAAACACATTGTTACTAAAGCAAAATGTCTTGAACAATTACTTACGGATGAGCTTAGAACTATAAAGTTCCTCAAACAGGGTACAAAGGCCCAAACCACCATGAGGTAAGCTTCTCCAAAGAACAGAGAATCAATTTCCTGCCATTTCTCCTTCTATGCTACCTTAAATAGGTGAATTCCATGTATTATTTAACAGAGCGCCCTCTAATGCTCAAGTGAGTAATGACAGTGCTGCTCTAAGAGGACTTTTGGTACATAAGTAACAGAGAAACTGTTACACCCGTTACTACAGTAAATACTGATACCCGTTACTACAGTAAATACTGATACCCGTTACTACAGTAAATAAAGATACAAATTACTACTGGAAATAAAGATACACATTACTACAGTAAATACTGATACCCGTTACTACAGTAAATAAAGGTACACATTACTACAGTAAATAAAGATACACATTACTACAGTAAATACTGATACCCGTTACTACAGTAAATACTGATACCCGTTACTACAGTAAATAAAGGTACACATTACTACAGTAAATAAAGATACACATTACTACAGTAAATACTGATACCCGTTACTACAGTAAATAAAGATACACATTACTACAGTAAATACTGATACCCGTTACTACAGTAAATACTGATACCCGTTACTACAGTAAATACTGATACACGTTACTACAGTAAATAAAGATACACATTACTACAGTAAATACTGATAGACATTACTACAGTGAATAAAGATACACATTACTACAGTAAGTACTGATAGACATTACTACAGTAAATAAAGATACACATTACTACAGTAAATACTGATAGACATTACTACAGTGAATAAAGATACACATTACTACAGTAAATACTGATAGACATTACTACAGTAAATAAAGATACACATTACTACAGTAAATACTGATAGACATTACTACAGTGAATAAAGATACACATTACTACAGTAAATACTGATAGACATTACTACAGTAAATAAAGATACACATTACTACAGTGAATAAAGATACACATTACTACTGGAAATACTGATACTCGTTACTACAGTAAATAAAGATACACATTACTACTGGAAATACTGATACTCGTTACTACAGTAAATAAAGATACACATTACTACTGGAAATACTGATACTCGTTACTACAGTAAATAAAGATACACATTACTACTGGAAATACTGATACTCGTTACTACAGTAAATACTGATACTCATTACTACAGTAAATACTGATAAATACTGATACTCTACTACAGTAAATACTGATACTCGTTACTACAGTAAATACTGATACTCGTTACTACAGTAAATACTGATACTCATTACTACAGTAAATAAAGATACACATTACTACAGTAAATAAAGATACACATTACTACTGGAAATACTGATACTCGTTACTACAGTAAATAAAGATACACATTACTACAGTAAATACTGATACCCATTACTACAGTAAGTACTGATAGACATTACTACAGTAAATAAAGATACACATTACTACAGTAAATACTGATAGACATTACTACAGTGAATAAAGATACACATTACTACAGTAAATACTGATAGACATTACTACAGTAAATAAAGATACACATTACTACAGTAAATACTGATAGACATTACTACAGTGAATAAAGATACACATTACTACAGTAAATACTGATAGACATTACTACAGTAAATAAAGATACACATTACTACAGTGAATAAAGATACACATTACTACTGGAAATACTGATACTCGTTACTACAGTAAATAAAGATACACATTACTACTGGAAATACTGATACTCGTTACTACAGTAAATAAAGATACACATTACTACTGGAAATACTGATACTCGTTACTACAGTAAATAAAGATACACGTTACTACTGGAAAATACTGATACTCGTTACTACAGTAAATACTGATACTCATTACTACAGTAAATACTGATAAATACTGATACTCTACTACAGTAAATACTGATACTCGTTACTACAGTAAATACTGATACTCGTTACTACAGTAAATACTGATACTCATTACTACAGTAAATAAAGATACACATTACTACAGTAAATAAAGATACACATTACTACTGGAAATACTGATACTCGTTACTACAGTAAATAAAGATACACATTACTACAGTAAATACTGATACCCGTTACTACAGTAAATAAAGATACACATTACTACAGTAAATAAAGATACACGTTACTACTGGAAATACTGATACTCGTTACTACAGTAAATACTGATACTCTACTACAGTAAATACTGATACTCGTTACTACAGTAAATACTGATACTCGTTACTACAGTACATACTGATACTCGTTACTACTAGAAATACTGATACTCGTTACTACAGTAAATACTGATACTCGTTACTACAGTAAATACTGATACACGTTACTACAGTAAATACTGATACTCGTTACTACAGTAAATACTGATACTCGTTACTACTGGAAATACTGATACTCGTTACTACAGTAAATACTGATACTCGTTACTACAGTAAATACTGATACTCGTTACTACAGTAAATACTGATACTCGTTACTACAGTAAATACTGATACTCGTTACTACTAGAAATACTGATACTCGTTACTACAGTAAATACTGATACTCGTTACTACAGTAAATACTGATACTCGTTACTACAGTAAATACTGATACTCGTTACTACTAGAAATACTGATACTCGTTACTACAGTAAATACTGATACTCGTTACTACAGTAAATACTGATACACGTTACTACAGTAAATACTGATACTCGTTACTACAGTAAATACTGATACACGTTACTACAGTAAATACTGATACTCGTTACTACAGGAAATACTGATACTCGTTACTACTGGAAATACTGATACTCGTTACTACAGTAAATACTGATACTCGTTACTACAGTAAATACTGATACACGTTACTACAGTAAATACTGATACACGTTACTACAGTAAATACTGATACACGTTACTACTGGAAATACTGATACTCGTTACTACAGTAAATACTGATACTCGTTACTACAGTAAATACTGATACTCGTTACTACAGTAAATACTGATACTCGTTACTACAGTAAATACTGATACTCCTTACTACTGGAAATACTGATACTCGTTACTACAGTAAATACTGATACTCGTTACTACAGTAAATACTGATACACGTTACTACAGTAAATACTTATACACGTTACTACAGTAAATACTGATACTCGTTACTTCTGGAAATACTGATACTCGTTACTACAGTAAATACAGTAAATACTGATACTCGTTACTACAGTAAATACAGTAAATACTGATACTCGTTACTACAGTAAATACTGATACTCGTTACTACAGTAAATACTGATACTCGTTACTACAGTAAATACAGTAAATACTGATACGCGTTACTACAGTAAATACTGATACGCGTTACTACAGTAAATACTGATACTCGTTACTACAGTAAATACAGTAAATACCGATACTCGTTACTACAGTAAATACTGATACTCGTTACTACAGTAAATACTGATACTCGTTACTACAGTAAATACAGTAAATACTGATACTCGTTACTACAGTAAATACTGATACTTGTTACTGCTCCTGGTCTGCTCCTGTTTTGCTGATCGATTGCTTCAGTCTGTTCCTGTCTGTTGTACTGCTGAGAGGTTTGCGATTGTAGCTCCGCTTTTTATTGAATGTTTACCTTACTTTCACTGTCTGGTGTTTAAAGTAATAATATATAACTTAATTCCCACCATATTTCTGGTATTATCTATCAAACTAATCTGATCGCTCGCTTTTAAAACCGCGAGTGCAGCGCGTTAGCATTCGCTAGCCGGTTAGCTTGTCACTCGCGGTTCCATTTGCGCCTATTATTGTTTTCTTTTTAATCGCTCCGTTTTCATTTCTCTCTCGCTCCGTTTTTCACGAGTTCATCAAACAACAGTGGTAAGTGGTAGGTGGTAAGTGGTAAGTTAAGTTGGTATCATTCATCAATCACGGTGAGTAATGGCTTCTTCTCCTGCTATTATTTGCACAGTTTGCCACATGTATAGTTTATCTCTCTCTGTCAGCAATGAGGGATTCACATGTGATAAATGTAGGGAAATAGTTAGGCTGACAGGGAAGGTTTTAGAACTAGAGACAAGCATCCAAACTTTAGTTGAGGACAGTAAGAATGTGAGGGCTGTAGATACTGCTTTGGATGTGATTAGCTCAGGGACTCCTGTACATTGTTCGGTTCCGGTAACGTTAGCGCCCCCGCAGCAGGGCAACTGGGTGACAGTGAGGCGGCCTAGTCGCGGGTCAAAACACCGCTCTTCCGTTCCGATCAGAACGTCAAACAGGTTCTCCCCACTCAGTGACGCACCCACTGAGAAACCTGGTGAAAGTGCTCTAGTTATTGGCGATTCTATTGTACGGAACGTGAAAATAGAGACACCAGCCACCATAGAGCGCCTGACATCTTGGCAAATTTAAAAGTGCTGGCTAATGCTAAACGTAAATTCAGTAGGATTGTTATCCACGCCGGCGCTAATGATGTTCGACTTCGCCAGTCGGAGATCACTAAAAATAATGTTAAAGAGGTGTGTGAACTTGCAAGTACGATGTCAGACACTGTAATATGCTCTGGTCCCCTCCCTGCTTACCGGGTGATGAGATTCATAGCAGACTGTCATCACTCAATGGCTGGATGTCTAAGTGGTGCCCGCAGAATAGCATAGGTTTTATAGACAATTGGACGAGTTTTTGGGGCAGACCTGACCCGTTGAAAAGAGATGGTGTTCATCCCTCCTCGGGTGGTGCCGCTCTTCTCTCTAGAAATTTGGCACATAGTCTTAGAGTTCATACTTGACTAACTGGAGCCCAGGTCAGGAAGCAGACAGACTGGCTAAACCGACCGTCTGCTAGCCGCCTCACGTCACAGAAGTCAGTTAATTCTCAGCACATAGAGACTCCTTCACCTAGATATCACACTATAGAGACTGTGTCTGTTCCCCGAACTAGAAAATTTGTCCAAACCAATTTATGAGTAACCATTTAATTGATGTTCAACAAATAAAAAATGTTTACAACACACAGAAACAATTTATAAAACTTGGCTTACTGAATATCAGGTCCCTTTCTACAAAATCACTTTTTGTAAATGATTTGATTAATGATCATAACCTAGCTTTGCTCTGTTTGACAGAAACATGGCTAAAACCAGATGAATACATTACTTTAAATGAGTCCACCCCCCAAGATTACAGCTATAAAAATGAGCCACGTCCAAAAGGCAAAGGGGGAGGTGTTGCTACAATTTATAGCAATATTCTCAGTATTTCAAAGATGGCAGGCTTTAAGTATAACTCATTTGAAGTTATGGTGCTGCGTATAACATTATCTAGAGAAACACGTGTTAGTGATAAATCCCCTGTGATGTTTGTATTGGCTAATGTATACAGGCCACCAGGGCACCATACAGACTTTATTAAAGAATTTGCTGATTTTCTATCAGAGTTAGTACTGGCTGCAGATAAAGTCTTAATTGTTGGCGATTTTAATATCCATGTCGATAATGAAAAAGATGCATTAGGATCAGCATTCATAGACATTCTGAACTCTATTGATGTCTATATGATGTCTGCGGCCCTGATCGTCAGCGATGAGCCCCAGAGACATATCCCCAGTGAAGACCTCGACTAAAATACAATAAAGCTAAAAATAAAACAAATAATTAAAAATGTAATAATAAAATACCTAACTACATAATACTATTATTGTTAGAAATTGCAACAATATAAAAATAGAAATATAATACATTTATACATTTAAAAATTTAATTAAAACAATAAGTAAACAATGAATAAACAATAATATCCTGGCCAGAGGAGAACTGGCCCCCCGACTGAGCCTGGTTTCTCCCGAGGTTTTTTCTCCATTCTGTCTCAGAGGGAGTTTTGGTTCCTTGCCGCTGTCGCCTCTGGCTTGCTCAGTTGGGGACAATTAATTTCTAGCGATTATCGTCAATTTGATTTCACAGATACTATTTAAACTAAACTTAGCTAGACAATGACATCTCCGAATTCAATAATGAAATGCCTTTAACTGAAAATTGAGTGTTTAATCTTATTATTATACATTACTGACACTCTATCCTCCAACTTGATACTGTTAAGTGCTTTGACACAATCTGTATTGTTAAAAGCGCTATATAAATAAAGGTGACTTGACTTGACTATTGGGGTTAGACAACACGTTTCAGGACCTACTCATTGTCGAAATCATACTCTAGATTTAATACTGTCACATGGAATTGATGTTAGTGGTTTTGAAATTGTGCAGCAAAGCGATGATATATCAGATCATTATCTAGTCTTGTGTAAACTCCATATAGCTAAAACTGTAAATTCTATTCCTTGTTACAAGTATGGTAGAACCATCACTTCTAGCACAAAAGATTGCTTTGTAAGTAATCTTCCTGATTTATCTCAATTCCTCAGCATATCCAACAGCTCAGAACAGCTTGATGATGTAACAGAGACTATGGACTCTCTCTTTTCTAGCACTTTAGATACAGTTGCTCCTTTACGCTTAAGGAAGATTAAGGAAAAGAGTCCAACACCGTGGTATAATGAGCACACTCGCACTCTAAAGAGAGCATCCCGGAAAATGGAGCGCAGCTGGAGGAAAACAAAACTAGAGGTATTTCGTATAGCTTGGCGGGAGTGGAATGTATCCTATCCTACAGAAAAGCATTAAAAACTGCTAGATCTGATTACTTTTCGTCTCTTCTAGAAGAAAACAAACATAACCCCCGTATTTATTCAATACAGTCACTAAATTAACGAAAAATAAAGCATCAACAGGTGTTGACATTTCCCAAGAGCACAGCAGTAATGATTTTATGAACTACTTTACTTCCAAGATCGATACTATCAGAGATAAAATTGTAACCATGCAGCCGTCAGCTACAGTATCGCATCAATAGTGCACTATAGATCCCCCGAGGAACAATTCCACTCATTCTCTGCTATAGGAGAGGAAGAATTGTATAAACTTGTTAAATCATCTAAACCAACAACATGTATGTTAGACCCTATTCCATCTAAACTAATAAAAGCTGCTTCCAGAAGTCATAGATCCTCTTTTGGCTATTATTAATTCATCATTGTCATTAGGATATGTCCCCAAAACCTTCAAATTGGCTGTTATTAAGCCTCTCATTAAAAAACCACAACTTGACCCCAAAGATCTAGTTAATTACAGACCGATCTCAAATCTTCCTTTTCTGTCAAAGATACTAGAAAAGGTAGTATCCTCACAATTATATTCCTTCTTAGAGAAAAATGATATCTGTGAGGATTTCCAGTTAGGATTTAGACCGTATCATAGTACTGAGACTGCTCTCATTAGAGTTACTAATGATCTGCTTCTATCATCTGATCGTGGTTGTATCTCTTTATTAGTTCTACTGGATCTTAGCGCTGCGTTCGACACCATCGACCACAACATTCTTTTAAATAGACTAGACAACTTTGTTGGCATTAGTGGAAGTGCCTTAGCATGGTTCAAATCGTACTTATCTGACCGCCATCAGTTCGTAGCAGTGAATGACGAGGTATCATATCGATCACAAGTGCAGTATGGAGTACCTCAAGGCTCAGTACTAGGGCCGTTACTTTTCACGCTTTACATGTTACCCTTGGGAGATATTATCAGGAGACATGGTGTTAGCTTTCACTGTTATGCTGATGATACTCAGCTCTATATTTCTTCACGTCCCGGTGAAACACACCAAATTGAGAAACTAACGGAAGGGAAGGGAAGGGGAAGTGGTGTGTGGCCAAGTATGGTGACCCATACTCGGAATTTGTCCTCTGCATTTAACCCATCCAAGTGCACACTCACAGCAGTGAACACACATCCGGAGCAGTGGGCAGCCATATTGCGGCGCCCGGGGAGCAGTTGGGGGATCGGTGCCTTGCTCAAGGGTCTCACCTCAGTCGTGGTATTGAAGGTGGAGAGAGCACTTGTTATTCACTCCCCCCACTGACAATCCCTGCCGGACCTGGGAATCGAACCTGCAACCTTTGGGTTACAAGTCCAACTCTCTAACCATTAGGCCACAGCTGCCCCTAATGCATAGTCGATATAAAAAACTGGATGACGAGTAATTTCCTACTGCTAAATTCTGAAAAAACAGAGGTGTTAATTATCGGACCTAAAAACCCCTCATGTAATAACTTAGAACACTATCTAACACTTGACGGCTGCTCTGTCAATTCTTCTTCTTCATCAGTCAGGAACCTAGGTGTGCTGTTTGATAGCAATCTTTCTTTTGAAAGCCATGTTTCTAGCATCTGTAAAACTGCGATCTTCCATCTCAAAAACATATCCAAACTGCGACCTATGCTCTCAACGTCAAATGCAGAAATATTAATTCATACGTTTATGACCTCAAGGTTAGATTATTGTAATACTTTACTGGGTGGTTGCTCTGCACGTTTAATAAACAAACTACAGTTAGTCCAAAATGCAGCAGCTAGAGTTCTTACTAGAACCAGAAAGTATGACCACATTAGCCCGGTTCTGTCAACACTGCACTGGCTCCCTACTAAACATCGTATAGATTTTAAAATCTTGTTAATGACTTATAAAGCCCTGAATGGTTTAGCTCCTCGGTACTTGAGTGAGCTCTTATCGCATTATAGTCCTCCACGGCCGAGCGTTCTCAAAACTCTGGCCGTTTGATAATACCTAGAATATCAAAATCAACTGCGGGCGGCAGATCGTTTTCCTTTTTAGCACCAAAACTCTGGAACAATCTACCAAACACTGTTCGGGAGGCAGACACACTCTGTCAGTTTAAATCTAGATTAAAGACCCATCTCTTTAACCTGACATACACCTAACACACTACTACACTTCTATTATTCAAATTATTATTATTCTATTATTTCATCTACGCTAATAGTTGTTTCTTTCTTATTCTGTTTCTCAGTCCGTGTCCGGATCAGATGGTGGATCGGCGCCGGGAGATGATGTCTGCGGCCCTGATCGTCAGCGATGAGCCCCAGAGACATATCCCCAGTGAAGACCTCGACTAAAATACAATAAAACTAAAAATAAAACAAATAATTAAAAAATGTAATAATAAAATACCTAACTACATAATACTATTATTGTTAGAAATTGCAACAATATAAAAATTGAAATATAATACATTTATACATTTAAAAATTTAATTAAAACAATAAGTAAACAATGAATAAACAATAATATCCTGGCCAGAGGAGAACTGGCCCCCCGACTGAGCCTGGTTTCTCCCGAGGTTTTTTTCTCCATTCTGTCTCAGAGGGAGTTTTGGTTCCTTGCCGCTGTCGCCTCTGGCTTGCTCAGTTGGGGACACTTAATTTCTAGCGATTATCGTAAATTTGATTTCACAGATACTATTTAAACTAAACTTAGCTAGACAATGACATCTCCGAATTCAATAATGAAATGCCCTTAACTGAAAATTGAGTGTTTAATCTTATTATTATACATTACTGACACTCTATCCTCCAACTTGATACTGTTAAGTGCTTTGACACAATCTGTATTGTTAAAAGCGCTATATAAATAAAGGTGACTACTACAGTAAATACTGATACTCGTTACTACAGTAAATACTGATACTCGTTACTACTGGAAATACTGATACTCGTTACTACTGGAAATACTGATACTCGTTACTACTGGAAATACTGATACTCGTTACTACAGTAAATACTGATACTCGTCACTACTGGAAATACTGATACACGTTACTACAGTAAATACTGATACACGTTACTACTGGAAATACTGATACTCGTTACTACTGGAAATACTGATACTCGTTACTACTGGAAATACTGATACACGTTAATACAGTAAATACTGATACTCGTTACTACTGTAAATACTGATACTCGTTACTACTGGAAATACTGATACTCGTTACTACAGTAAATACTGATACTCGTTACTACAGTAAATACTGATACATGTTACTACAGTAAATACTGATACTCGTTACTACTGGAAATACTGATACTCGTTACTACTGGAAATACTGATACTCGTTACTACTGGAAATACTGATACATGTTACTACAGTAAATACTGATACTCGTTACTACTGGAAATACTGATACTCGTTACTACTGGAAATACTGATACTCGTTACTACTGGAAATACTGATACACGTTACTACAGTAAATACTGATACTCGTACTGATACTCGTTACTACAGTAAATACTGATACTCGTTACTACAGTAAATACTGATACACGTTACTACAGTAAATACTGATACTCGTTACTACAGTAAATACTGATACACGTTACTACAGTAAATACTGATACACGTTACTACAGTAAATACTGATACTCGTTACTACTGGAAATACTGATACACGTTACTACAGTAAATACTGATACTCGTTACTACAGTAAATACTGATACACGTTACTACAGTAAATACTGATACACGTTACTACAGTAAATACTGATACTCGTTACTACAGTAAATACTGATACACGTTACTACAGTAAATACTGATACACGTTACTACAGTAAACAGTAAATACTGTGAAATCACTATTCAAACATAACTAGCTAAATTCAGCTGTTCTTGCCTTAAAATAGAACTATTATTCATGTGTTATTTGGTGTGAATCTTGAAGCACCTTCAGCACTCGAGGCTACAGGACTGATGTGTTGCTCAGACTGAATTCACCAAGTTGGCCTGTCCAATAAAAGACAAAGTACTGCACTTATCAGAGAATTAAATATTAATATTATTGGACATGAATTTGCTGGCAGAGGAGGATGGGCTCCTGAACATCTTACAGAGGGTTTTCTTCCTTTGGCTGCTCACTGACGACATTAAAGACATTAAAGCATCTTTCCTGTGAAGCGGCGTAAAGACACATTTCTGTAAAGTATGGAAAAAATAAACACGACGAATAAAATGTATCAACAAAAGATTTTATTTACTATGACTTCAGCACGTTATATAAAATATTTTCAGCAAATAAATGAATGTGATGACCAGGTGAAACTTCATGGAAGTTAAAACTGAGTATTAAATGAAATAAAGTCTTCTTCATGGAGTAATGTATCAAACTGTTAAAAACACAACGCCAGTATGTCACGTCTTCCAGAAGTTAGGATTCTGCATCATTCTCCTCTGAAAGTTTTCATACCTGTGAGGAGGACAGAACAATGACTCTAAACACAAACACTCGTTATTCACGTCGCTTCGCCTCAAAACATCACTCACCATCTGAGGATGGAGCTGGCAGGAACATACATCTCCGAAGGGTTCGGGGTCATCTGAGACTGGGACAGAGCAAACGACGAGGTGAAGTTGTACAGGCTCTCCAGCATCTTCTGTGTGAACTGTGAAAGTGACAACAAAGAGATATAAAGCATCCGCAGGAGAGTTCCTGACCTCACAGTGATATTAACAGCTCTCTGCAGTCTTGATCTGACCCTTCAAACCACACAGAAGATGCACTTTGAAAAGACTGAAGAGCCAAAAGGTAAGTAAGGTGTGTAGGTTATGATGAGGTGTGTGTTACCTGTGTGAAGGAGTCCACTGTGGAAACAGCTGAAGTAGAGACTGGTGTTTGTTGTGCAAGCAGCTCCAACGATTCAATAGCCATCATACCAAAAACTCCAACCTGAGCCACTGACGGAGCACTGATAGCCATCATACCAAACGGATGAGCTCCACCCTCATCTGAAACACACACACACACACATCAGTACACACACACATCAGTACACACACACATCAGTACACACAAATACATCAGTACACACAAACACCAGAATACACACACTATACGACTTTTGCTCAGATTCGAGTTGATTATGGATAGTTGCTAGACTCAAAGCAGATTTGAGTCAACAGACATGAAAGATAGAGAACACACACTTTACTTGTGTCTCCCAGCACTGAACCACATTCCTGTGCGAGTTTGATGTGATTTTCCTCTGTAATGATATTCTCCCTAATGTTTTAATATCTGTTGTGATTGTAAAAGTGGTGTAGTGTTTTCCAGTCTTCATAGAACGGATTTGACTGGACTCTCTTACCAGCTTTCAGACCAGAGATTCTGAACATGGCACTGGGTTTCTCATTGGTTATGAAGCCTAAAAGCTGCCACACCGGTCCGACGGCAGGGTCAGGGAAAGAGAAGTAGACAGCACCACCCATGCCTACTGGGAAGGGCACAGTGCCCAGCATGAAGACCACCACATGATTGACCTTCTCATAGTCCGGCAGAGTAAAGACGAACTTATCAGAGGAGACCTGCTGCGCGTCCGTCTGGACCTGAGAGAGCAGATAAACACAGATAAACACCGATAAACACTGATACACACCGATAAACACCGATAAACACCAATAAGATAAACACAGATAAACACCGATAAACACTGATACACACCGATAAACACTGATACACACCGATAAACACTGATACACACCGATAAACACAGATAAACACCGATAAGATAAACACAGATAAACACCGATACACACCGATACTAGGGATGTCAATTTTCAATTATTTCCATAATCGATCGTCGTTTAAATTAACAATCAATTAATCGATTAATCGTTAACCTTAACTACTGCAAAATGCGTCTATTGCAGTGGCATATAGTCACCGGCATGACAGGATGTGCAAATGCCACTCAAAACGCCAGCTTCCTCACCCGAATGAAAAGGGTTTTCAGTCTAAATAAAAGGCTAGTGGCAGGATGGTAAAATGAATGGATGTGATTATGATCATCTGATAAAAGGAAGAGAGCGCACTGTAGTTACGCACGGGATCATTATTGTGTGCTGTTTCATATCCTGTCACAGAGACCGCTGAATGCGCCTTTTTAAATGGTTTCATGGTGCTCGTTTTTTTATTTTTAAAACATCATAGCAATGTTTGCAATTGACATCATCGGGATTTAAAATAAAATGATCCCAAACGCAAGTACGTCGCGTGGGGCTGTGACGTGCGGTCATCCGCTTCCAGAACCACCGGCGCTGCTACAAACACACTGTTACCCATCTGAAACATTTTAATGTGAGTATTATGACACAAGTGAGGTACAAAGCTTTGTTAATAAGATAAATAATTGGTTAGCAGGCAAATGTTACATCACGACCATGCTTTTTGATTCATGCCGTTCGAGCGCATACATTTAAATCAAGCCAAACGCGGCTTTGTGTTCTGTTTTTCCAGATGGTCACGAACTTAATATTATTTATTGTTTCTTTCCCAAATCCTCACTGTCTCACCCTCTAGATTCACAGGTTTATTTTATTGTTGTTCACTTTTAATCACTGTTTTCGCATCTCTTACTGTGGTAAACGTGTGGGGGGGGGAAATGAAAGATTTCGTGGCCATGAATTAAGAATTCGTTACTATGACTTAAATTGTTCCAGCATTTAAGTTAAATCATCAGGTAACCACACACAGTATTAACAACCAAGGGTTCACAAACTTTTGAACGGGGTTATTTTAATAATTTCAGCTATTTTTTTGGTCTTGTGGACTATATGTAAACATCTTTAATGTGAAATATCTTACTCTGGACAGTGCTAAATAAATAATAACGCATTTTGTATGAATTATTCACATTTTCTGCAAGGGGTTCACAAACTTTGCTGCTGCTGAGACTGAATGGAACAGGGTTCATCAGGTTAGTGGCGTCTTGGTTGCAAAAAAGGCTTAACGTTAGACTAGTCGTCTTATGTTATTACTACTAGTCATAACTATGTGAAGCCGGTTAAATAAGACGTAGATCGGTCTAATTTGAATCCGAGAATAAGGCTAATTAGCCCTCGGCTAACAGCTAGTGATCAGACTAGTTAAGACACGGTGGGTAAGTTAAGTATGCGACTGAATATGAATCCACTCACCAGTCTGCCGGCGACTAAACACCCGAACATCACCTCGATCACTACAGAAACACAGTCGATCGCAGCCTGCGACAGAACATCACCTCACGGAGGATCCTGCTAGAAACTTCCACAAGCAGCTGACAGACCTCTGACCCGGAAACAAAACACAGCGCGCTTCGCTGATTGGTCGATCCGGCGTCTGGCTGCACAGACATAACAACAATTGAGAACTCTCTTTGAGGAATTGGTATTTTACAATAAGAAAGGAATTCATAAGCGTGTTCCTTCTTTGTTTTATAACGGACTAAACAATTTAATATTGTTGTCAAAGCAGTTCTTAAAAAAGAGAGATTTGTGTTTAGAATGTCTATTATTTCATATGAAATAGCGATGCAGAGAAAAAGTATGCTTAAATATGCTATTAATGACCAAGATAGGAGCATTTGTTTATTTTTGTTAACTGCTTGAAAATTTGTATTTTCAGCATGGGTGTGTAATTTGCATTTTAGAGTATATATTTGTATTTTATCATTTTTTTCGTAAAAACCCATTATAATTTCATGTTTATTGTTGAACACTTAAAAATAAACATGAAACACACAACACTATCATACAGTTATTTAACACACATATTACATTTCAAATCTGCACCTAACATACCTGTACATACTAAATTGTCTATTTTGTATACTGTGTTTGTGCTATTTTGTACATTGTTTATTTTGTATATTATTATTTGTATTATCTGTGTCTTGTCGCTGTCATTCTGTCACACTGTGGAGCTTCTGTCACCAAAACTAATTCCTCGTATGTGTAAACATACCTGGCAATAAAGCTGATTCTGATTATAAACACCTATTGGAAAACCTTGAGGGAACCAGCAGAGAACTAGTGTTTACAGTATTAGTCAGGTTTTGACATCACAACTAAAACAGTTGTGAATGGGTTTGAAAAACAGAGCAAGGAGTTGGTTAGAAAAAATAGATTTTATTGAAGTCAAGACAAGAGAACAACGAAGACGAAAGCCCAGACAGCAGAAGCTGAGGATGATGATGATGATGAGGAGGAGACTCAGCGCAGACGGTCCCAGCGCCAGATCGAGGCGTCGTCACACACCGCGATGAGAATACCGCTGTCCCGACTGAAGCTGGTCTGTCTGATCGCAGACGTGCATTTAGGGAGCGTGAGCGTGGTACACCTGAGCAGAGTTACAACACAAGCACAGTTCAGGAATACAGTGCTGGCAAAAAAAAACATCCAATTTGGAATAATCTTCACATTTAAAATAAAAATGCATTAGAATTTTAGGCGTGCGTCAGACAGACTTATCAGCGGCGCACGAGATGATGACGATGCATTATAATGCTTTAGTGAGTCTATCCAGTTAAACCCACTGGATGCAGCGCTGCTCGTTCAGAAAAACAGAACATCAACACTGTTCACACAGAACACATTCTATAGTGACATCTATCACTCGCACAAGAGAGACACGTGTTTACAAAGCATGTCAAATTAATGCGACTTTACACGTCTCGAGACTTGATGGCGTTTTTTCTGCATCTCATGTTTTTAAGTGAATGTGATTGGCTTTCGTTCCTTTGTTTTAAACTATGCATTTATGATCAGTGCTGGGGGGGGGTAATGCATTACAAGTAACGCCAGTTATGTAATCAGATTACTTTTTTAAGTAACTAGTAACGCATTACTTTTAATTCAGAAGGAAATATCTGTAACTTTTTCAAATAAGTAACAGTTACTTTGTTTCTGATGTATTGAGTGACAGCTCTGGTGTTGCCATGGTGATGTATTGAGTGACAGCTCTGGTGTTGCCATGGTGACAGAAATCAGGAGTAAGATGTTACTTTAGTTCTAGAATAAATGTGAACGTGCATTAATTCATCTCACTCACAAAAACAGATTCAGTGTTCCTCAAAATGAATAAAAACACTGAAATACAACTCAGAATATGATGCAAGCCTGCAATTATTAAATGTTAAATAACACAAATATCCTTCATGTATTTAATCCCATTTTATTAACCAATGTCTACTGACCTTCGATGATCCAATTCAATCATACTAATAAGCAAAAATTACTCTAGATAAACATTTGTGTTTCTTTTTGTATATTGCTGAAGTGATAGAACTTTCTTTCTTCTTCTGCATCCTCTACTGTACAGACGTGAATTCACATTCTCTTCAGTCTGAGGCTTTTATTGTGAAAGGGCTTTTACGCTTGCCAAAAATAGAGCTTTTTATATTAAAAGTAAACAAGCAAGCCCTGCCCAGATTTAAAAAGTAACACAAAAGTAACGCAACGCATTATTTTCAATAAAAAGTAACGTAATTAGTTACTTTTTTAGGGAGTAACAATATCGTAACGCATTACTTTCAATAAAAAGTAGCTAAGTAACGTAATTAGTTACTTTTTTTAGGGAGTAACGCAATATCGTAACGCATTACTTTCAATAAAAAGTAGCTAAGTAACGTAATTAGTTACTTTTTTAGGGAGTAACAATATTGTAACGCATTACTTTCAATAAAAAGTAGCTAAGTAACGTAATTAGTTACCTTTTTTTAGGGAGTAACAATATCGTAACGCATTACTTTCAATAAAAAGTAGCTAAGTAACGTAATTAGTTACTTTTTTAGGGAGTAACGCAATATTGTAACGCATTACTTTCAATAAAAAGTAGCTAAGTAACGTAATTAGTTACTTTTTTAGGGAGTAACAATATCTTAACGCATTACTTTCAATAAAAAGTAGCTAAGTAACGTAATTAGTTACTTTTTTAGGGAGTAACAATATTGTAACGCATTACTTTCAATAAAAAGTAGCTAAGTAACGTAATTAGTTACTTTTTTTAGGGAGTAACAATATCGTAACGCATTACTTTCAATAAAAAGTAGCTAAGTAACGTAATTAGTTACTTTTTTAGGGAGTAACGCAATATTGTAACGCATTACTTTCAATAAAAAGTAGCTAAGTAACGTAATTAGTTACTTTTTTTAGGGAGTAACAATATCTTAACGCATTACTTTCAATAAAAAGTAGCTAAGTAACGTAATTAGTTACTTTTTTAGGGAGTAACGCAATATTGTAACGCATTACTTTCAATAAAAAGTAGCTAAGTAACGTAATTAGTTACTTTTTTAGGGAGTAACAATATTGTAACGCATTACTTTCAATAAAAAGTAGCTAAGTAACGTAATTAGTTACTTTTTTAGGGAGTAACGCAATATTGTAACGCATTACTTTCAATAAAAATTAGCTAAGTAACGTAATTAGTAACTCTTTTGGGAGTAATGCAATATTGTAACGCATTACTTTCAATAAAAAGTAGCTAAGTAACGTAATTAGTTACTTTTTTAGGGAGTAACAATATTGTAACGCATTACTTTCAATAAAAAGTAGCTAAGTAACGTAATTAGTTACTTTTTTAGGGAGTAACGCAATATTGTAACGCATTACTTTCAATAAAAAGTAGCTAAGTAACGTAATTAGTTACTTTTTTAGGGAGTAACAATATTGTAACGCATTACTTTCAATAAAAAGTAGCTAAGTAACGTAATTAGTTACTTTTTTAGGGAGTAACAATATTGTAACGCATTACTTTCAATAAAAAGTAGCTAAGTAACGTAATTAGTAACTCTTTTGGGAGTAACGCAATATTGTAACGCATTACTTTCAATAAAAAGTAGCTAAGTAACGTAATTAGTTACTTTTTTAGGGAGTAACAATATTGTAACGCATTACTTTCAATAAAAAGTAGCTAAGTAACGTAATTAGTAACTCTTTTGGGAGTAACGCAATATTGTAACGCATTACTTTCAATAAAAAGTAGCTAAGTAACGTAATTAGTAACTCTTTTGGGAGTAGCGCAATATTGTAATGCATTACTTTTAAAAGTAACACCGTTTATGATGCTGTTTTGTTTATAATTAAGGAACTTAATATTTGGTTTATAAACATTATGCTCTTTTTCAAAGATAGACGTGTTATTTATTGCTTTGAAGAAACGTGCATTAGTGATATTTTACTCGAAGCGCCCTCAGGAGAGAAGACAATACTTTAGTATGTAATTGGAATATTGATCATATTTAAGAGCAAAATTCTAATTTAGTTTTTTCAGCCATTTTGACAGACTCAAACCAGGAATCTTACTTTGCTTTATGAGGATCCTCCACCTCCAGATCCCAAACGTACAGCTTCCCGACTTGATTTCCAAGAGCTAACATCTGCGGAGGTGAAGAGAGACACGCTTGATGCTCGTACTAACGCTACCGTCCGTCACTTTCAGTTCACATGTCTATGAAGAGCCTCAAACCTTCTGCCAGAAGTCCATGGAGAAGCGCATGTACCAGATGTCACACTGACTGTACTCGAAGCGGCCCAGGATCGTCACGTTAGACTCGTTGGGTTTGATGCGGTCGATGTCGTCTTCCATCTTCCCGGGTTTCCAACACACGATTGCATTTTCACACGACTGCAACACAACACATGATTACAGACTAACTAATAACAGGGTTCGTGTAAAATGACTTTAAGCATCGCTTTTTTGGTTTTCAAGCACTAAAATCGGAGATCTCACTTATCAAACAATATCATTATTATACTAATAAAACAAATTGGTGCAAATAAAGTGCAGCACAAAAGCATGCAATGACTGGCAACTTTAACATTTGAAAGGATACTACGGCAAAGTTATCGCTTCCTTATTCAAACTGTTTTTTTTTAATGAATATATGATTGACCTGAAGAATGAAAGCTGTATACACACTTGGAAAATTATGAGTTATATCACCGCTTATCAACACAATACATACGGCTCTATGATATCCGTGATGCAGAAAACACGGACGGAATCCAGTCATAAAAACAGAATTTACAGTTTAATGTCACGGAGTTTGTCAAAGTTTAGATGAATGAATCAAAAGTAGGTCACTTAAATCAAATGGTGATCTGGACTAGTATCTGATGTAAATCTGAATCCTGCATGTGTCTCTGTGTGAATGGAGCAGGGTTTTATTTACTACATACACAGAGCGCGTGATTTCAGCGTCTGACGTCTCAATGAAGACATAAATACATCAACAATATCTCCAAAACTGATCAAAACCAGCATTTTACCATTTCATTTGAGTAAAACTAGTCATATCATATACACACAGAACTTTACTCGGCAACCCGTCAAAATAAAAGTCCTGTTTAACTTGAAGACATTGTGCCAGAAATAGCTATATTACTATTATTTAGTAGAATGTACGTAATACTACTACTACTGTTGAGAAATAATAACACTATTTTTTTAAGTAGTAATGACAAAATATTTTAATTTTAATAGTAAATCTCCTTTATTTGCCAAAAATAAGCTACTGTAAGAATTAATAAAAATTGTTTGTATGCATTCATGATAAAACACAGAATTTGGTAACAATAAAACATAAGGTGAGAAAAAAATAAAACATTTCATACGACCCTAAACATGTCATTTTTGTTACACTTTTAATAAATTAATGTTAAATTGTATAAGTTTCATGATTTTAATTAATTAGACATGCTTTTCGATTAATACAATTTAATTTGAGCATTAAAAAGGAGTCCAGAAAAATTAAAATGGAAAAAACTGCATTTAGAAAAAAATAAATGGATTTCACGAGACGAGACTAAATAGAACGAGACGTTTTTTAATGTCTTTAGGAAATTTATGACAAAATATTTGTCTTTTAAATCACACAAAGCAAAACAACGCAGTAGTATTTTGTAACTAATCTAGGGATGTAACTAATTATTATTTCGGTAATCAAGTAATCTACTGATTATTTTGACACTTGAGTAATCTGATATTTTTTAGTAACACAAATAGACCCAAGTCTAAAAGTCAAGAGATTGTTTTATGGAAAAAAAATTAACACTAATTTCATATACAGTATATACCGCCTTTTAGAAATTAAAGTACTTTTCAAGTAGCTTCTCAAAATATGGCTGTTTTCAAGGGTTTTCCAGGAGTTCAATTACAAAAAGCCAAATTCAAGCACCTTGTACGAACCCTGTAATAACGATGTATTAAAACGTGCTGCAGAAAGTACCTTTGAGAGAATCAGATCTCCAAGCCAGCGGACGCAGTCCACATAGTTCCTGTGAATGTCTCGTGTGGAGAAGTCTGGGAAGTGTATCTTCTGAGACACGAAAGGCCTGTGAATGTATTTAGGAGATGAATGCAGTGCTGAAGAGCTGCAGAGCGCTGGAGGAGAGGCGAGGACTCACCGGTTGGTTTTGCTGGGGTTATACTCGTACGAAATGCGTATGGCTTTCTGCACCTGCTCAGAGTCGATCCTCCACAGCTTCAGAGAGTGATCCATCCCACAAGACATGATCTTCTCACCGAGCAGGTCAAAATCCTGAAAACACCACACAAGCATTTAGTGACACAACAGCTTCTGTACTCACCGAGTTCATGGCTTTTAACCTGTTAACTGGCTCACCGCTGGGCCCGCTTGCATTACATGATTTAAACCGTAATATCTTAGTCTGAACCTAAAGCAATCTTAACAAACTATGGCCCAGT
>JAPDDO010000211.1:27500-37500 GCA_027422415.1 Schizothorax lantsangensis | reverse complement strand
TTTTCTCCCAATAAGTTAATATACAGCATAATATGAAAATGAGAAGTGAATAGAAGATGAATATCTCGTATAAGATGCATTTGGTTGAGTTGAGCTGCAGTAAGCGCTTCATGGTACTACGTGATTATCTCTTCAGGACAAACAACAATGCAGAATATTAATAACTATAACTGGGACTGTCATATACATGACATTATAATGAGCACACTATTATAATAAAACGCTGTACAATAGAAAATATTGTATAGCAGAGCAAGCTCACTGTTTATAGGATGAAAAATATAAATATTGCGGTGGGGGTTTATATGAATGTATTTCTGAAGGGACTTACGGTAAGTTTCGAATGCATTTTTTCCCTATGTAATTAAACATAATGAATAGTGTTTTTATTCGTACAGTAATCTAACGGCAAATGTTTCGACAATGATTGTGTTAACAGCATTCATTTTGAAGCAGGTAATGATTTAAACGGTGGTTAAATTAATTATTAATTTAGCTTTTATGTTACATTTTACATAAACGGTAATGCTAGTCAACATATTTGCGCGATCTTGGAGAGTCTGAAATAGATGTTGCTCAATCATGACATTAAAAATATACACATCATACAGTGTTTCCCACAGGATTGTGTGGGACTTGTGGCGGCAGGTGACATCACATATTAATTTGCATATTCATGACGTCATTGCATCAAGTTTGCGTTCAGACGAGTTTTGGCACTTAAGATCTGTTCTAAATGTCACATACTGTAATTAATACAACTGAATGCCCAATAAAGCTGTTCACATTATATGTTCTGTTGTCATACATAAAACAAGTATGAATAGTAAACAGGAACCATTCATTTTACATGTTAACCAGGAATCACTCTCACTATACTCCTTAAATCCTGATTTATAATCGCAACATCGTCTGATAAAATCAATATACATCTAACTTGCACTAAAAAGCGACTATATGCGGTGGTTTTGGCTGTATTACTGTTTTGTCTCATTCAGCGCACTGCCTGCGTCTGAGTAACAAACTATGAGCATATTAACAGACGAATTATGTTCATATTTAAAAGTCCAAACAGTCAGTAAGTGACAGGTGCTTGGAAACGCTGTTTTGTAAATGATTTACTGATGATTTTGCTGCGTTACGGCCAACTGAATGCGCTGCTTCTCTGCCGCTCGCTGCACAGAATAGACACAGAGAGAGTCGACACTGCGCCGGGAGTCAGATCTCGCACTCGCGGGGCAGTAACGTTACTGGAGACATCTTCCAACTGAACCATAGCTAAGGTTTTTTCAAAGGTTTTGTCAGTATGTACCTGTTGTGGGGGAAAAAGCCGCCAAAAGGGTCTGAAAGTTGCTAAATATTGTGCTAAAGTCGCGCTCTTGTGTGTGAGACGCGGGAGCTGATGGCAGCGGGCGGTGGATATTGTTGCGGCCCGCCACAAATAAAGAGAGAGAGCTCTGAGGGAGTGTGGACCGTTCCTGAGCACACAGCAGTACGAAACGCGTCGGGCGAGGGGAGATTTTCCTCTAGTTAATCGATCGCGGATGGTTTCATTATCTCGGGCGGATAAAAAAAAGTGTAATAGATGATAATAATAGTAATAAAAACAAAAATGTGTCACCAAATATACTTGGGCGGCCGTTAATATACCTGGGCGGCTCGCCCAGGTAAAGTCTATGTGTGGGAAACACTGCATCATAATTTATTCAGAGAAATAACTGACTAATTTACAGTACGCAAGAAGCTTTATTTCAAGATGATGCATGGTAAATTAAGCTTTTAATTTCAGTACAACATAGTAACAGAGGCTATTATTCATTGTATATTCAAATCAATTTCTGATACTAATACGTTCATGTTTAATAATTCCTGAATAATTACGTACATAAAGCTTTCCTATAGCTCAAATGGTAGAGCATGGCGCTAGCAACGCCAAGATCATGGGTTCGATTCCCAGGGAAAGCAAGAGCTGATAAAATGTAAAACTGTAACTTGAATACAGTGTAAGTCGCTTTGGATAAAAGCGTCTGCTAAATGCATAAATGTAATGTAAATGTAAAGAAATAGCTATATTTTGTGTTGGATCAGTTACCCGTGTCGACATTAGCCTATAGCATCCGTGTTCATGGTGTAGTTCAAAAGCGCATTAAATCATATTCATATTATTAAATTGCATCTAAAATTATTTTATACATGGTAAGAAAAAGACGAGATACCTCTCAAACATACTTATCTTAATTTAACGTTCCTTTAGTAGGTCAACGTTTACAGTATTTCTGTACAGTGCACTGTTCAGTTTAAACAGCCTTTCAGCGTGACAACATACCCCGGTGATATAACAGCCTTTCAGCGTGACAACATACCCCGGTGATATAACAGCCTTTCAGCGTGACAACATACCCCGGTGATATAACAGCCTTTCAGCGTGACAACATACCCCGGTGATATAACAGCCTTTCAGCGTGACAACATACCCCGGTGATATAACAGCCTTTCAGCGTGACAACATACCCCGGTGATATTACGCCAAGCACATTTAGTTCTACATGGAACGTGAAGTACAAAAGAATAAATTAATTAGTTTTGGCTCGTTAGCTTCTACTCTTATTCTTGTTTGTTCCGAGTTCTTTCTAGCGTTAAATTTAAAGGGTTTGTTGTGGATTGAGGGGAAAAATAGCATGATTTTCAATATGTTTGACTGTATTTTATTATGATAATGAACAGGCTGTGTGCTTAACGATCACGTGATTTATTTTCCTTATAACAGCTTACTCCTTCGTTTGTGGCCATGTAAGACATTATTCAAAATATGTATTTCTGTATATTCACAATAAAAACAAAACATTGTGCTTTTGTGAAATAAAGGAAACAAACAGGTTTCTGAAGAGCACATCGCACAAATGAACCGAAGATAGGCTGCTAATTGTTGCAGTTTTTACTTTCATTTTGTTAATTATTTAGAAAAATTATTTTGCATATGGGCCTATTTATTTATTTTATATATAATATGTTCTCCGTTCACAGAAGCGCATGTGAATCCTCACGTTTATGTTGCTTTTTGCATATAAAATTAATCTCTGGAAAACAAATTAGGTATTTTTAACGAGTCACAGCCACCTATCAATTTACATTTAATTGTAATTTAAATATCTTGTCTGTTAACGGTTAATATGGCTTAACGACCGTCGGTTAGAAGAAGTAAAATAACCAAAATTAACGTTAATCAGAAAAAAATTATAATAATACAACTGCACCCGTTTATGATTATTGCTATCCATCTAATAGTCTATAACAAAGCAGGCTACCAAAAATGACACTCGTTAATAAAAATAATTTTATAGGCTTATACAATTTAATAATAGGCTGCTTTGTTTCAAATGATGAAGAACAGGCTATAATGTACACAATAGGAGAAATTATGGAAACAGCTCAAGGGCTTTTTTCACACACACACTTGCGATGCACCGAGTTCCAATTATACACTTATTTTCACACGTACATTATAAATGCGAATGTTCGGTATATTAAAATGACGTCATCACGTATTTAAAAGTATGAGACAACAACAACCACAACACGTATCGCGATCCTCTTCACTAAATCCTCTGTTCGGATGACGTCATCACGCACACCACGTTATCGCTAAAAGGCCAGTTGGATGGAAAGGCGTTTGTCAGGCAGAGAGGTGTGGAATAAAGGTGAATTATGTGAAAAATAATGTAGACAGCAATGCACCCCATTTTCAACCACCCCTTTAACGCATATTCTCTTTGTCGATAACAAAACAGCGCAAAAGACTGGATGTAAACATGATTGCAGACTGTCAGGAACAATGTAAAGGCTCGCGTGAAGGTGTGGCATCTCTAGATGAGCGGTGTTTGCGCTGAGGACGCACACGCATCTATCACTAATGCAGTCACTTACAGCTCAAAATAAAGATTGCTCATGTTTGTGCAGCTTGGATCACGTACTTCTCCCGCAGCATCTCATTATGTTTCATACACGATTCTTTAGATGCATATAAATGCGTTATTCAGGGCTGTGATATGAGCCGGCTGAAGTTAGACGTGCACTGTGCGCAGACCAGACTAATCGATGATGAGAATCGTTGTCGATGATTTCCATAATCGATTTGATCGCTTAGCCCTAATCGAAACATCTGATTAATCACGGAATCAACAAGCAACTGAGTCAAAGCTGAATCTGATCCAGAGCAGATCACATGATGCAGACAGAAACTAATGTATTCACACAAAACTCTTCACATATTATCATTAGTGTCGGTGTTCTTCATCATCATCATCATCATCTATATAAATACATGAAACCACACGAACGGAATCCGTCAGATTAGACTGATTCTTGACCATAACAGTCACGTTTGTGTCTAATAACAACATAATAACACCGAGAACCTGTTAAATGCGCATTAAATCCCGAGGACGAGCCCTGAGGAGAGTTTAGCGCTGAGGAGAAACACGAGACACAAAGACTAACTTCACCGCACAAACACACACATTAAACACCTACATTATCGTCTCCTGACAGATCGGGGTTGCTGTTTTCATCGCTGCTTAATTTCTGCTTTTTGTTATTCGGCATCTCGTTTCCCGCCTCGGCGTGAGATTCAGACATCTTCCTCCGCATCTTCCTCCGGCAGCAGTGCCACACTGCCGGAAAGCAGCGCGTGCGCGCTCACGCCACACTGCTGCAAAACAGCTGCGGTAACACTGACAGCGCGACAGCAGAGGGAGACAGAGTTAGCGAGTTAAACTTTAATAAAAGCGTTTTAATGCTGCTAATAGTTTACGTTTTTAGTTTTTTGAAGACTGCATTTGAATCAAATCGCACTGAAATCATTTAAAGGCTTATAGAATAACTACCTTTAGCAAAGACTCTGAGATATAGATTATTAATATTTAATAAAGATGTGGATATGACTTCCATCATCTGTGTTTGTTCATTATAATTAAAGACAAACACTACAGTAACTGATAAATCATTATATCTCAGATATATATCATAAACACAGACACAAACCCATTTCATCCAACATGAAGCACTAAATTATATATTAATATATGATATATATTTGCTATGAGTTCATATCAGTTCTATTAGAATCTGTTCAGTGTGTTTATCATCATAAATGTAAAGTTATACATTGTTTTTCCAGCTAAAATAAAAATAAAAGAGAATATTAAGTACGAAAACATAATATATAAACATAAAAAATATTATTATAATATTTTTGCACCCTCAGATTGCATATTTTCAAATATGATCCTATCATAACAAACCACACATCAATGGAAAGCTTATTTCAGATGATGCATACATCTCAATTTCATAAAACTGACCCTTATGACTGGTTTAGTGCTGCATATATGTGTTTGTGACACGATCAGATGTTTGCTCGTTGAATATTAATACTCTATAACAGAGCGATGACGCATCAGTGCTGGGAATCTGACTCGGACAGGAAGTGAGGCACCTGCAGGAGGAAGTGAGACTCTTCTTCTTCTGCTCTCAGTGTCCAGTACCTCTAATATCACTGAGAAACGCTTGCTCTGTTAATGATGTTAACGATTAGCTCGTCAGTTAAAGTCTCAAACTGCCTCCAGCATGTACACACTCTTGTGTTTGACTGGTTTCGACTCGTTCAGAAACACCACCGAAGAAGAAACACTAACTATAGCAGACTCTGTATAAGATACAGTAGCGCCACATCAGCAGTGTTAGGCTCGTTACTCAGAGAATGGAATATATTACTCATTAGTTACTCTCTTCAAAAGTAATTGTTACTTTCTGGCACAGTAATTAGTTACATTGTTTCTTCACGACACACAGAAGATGTAACAATGTATCTTTCACATTAATATTACTAATAACATATTTCTGCTTCATCATTTGACCAAAATACACATTATTAGTTATTACAAACACTCAATAATTAACAGTGACATTCAAGCAGAAGTGTATTAATCTCATTAATGTGTAGCTTGAAGCTAATTGTGATATCTCCGTTACCCATATACGATTATATTTCATTATGTATTCTATCAAATCACATAAGTTTGTAAGAAACTGTTTAATTATAGTAATATAATGTTAATCAGAGGGATGTAATGCAGAGTACAGTAACACACAACAGTGTTCAGATCATATTATCTCTGACAAAATCAATATAATGCAATATTTATATCTGCTGAATGTAATCTTTTCCATATTTCTGAGCTTGGGACATCACATGCATGAGTCGTGAGAATTATGAACATAAATATATGAATTATTTGATTTTAAATCAGCGTGTCGAGGCATCACAAGTAACTAACTAAGCTGTTTTATGGATGTAACTGTAATATTATTACTGAAATCTTATTAGTGATTAGTTACACTACTAGTTACTGCAAAAAGTAATATTATTACAGTAACTAAGTTACTAGCTGTCAGTCCTCTGTGGTGTGTCATGTGTTCCCGCCTCTTGTGACCATATATGGTGTTTCCTGTCCTTGCTTCATGTCCATATATGGTGTTTCCTGTCCTTGCTTCATGTCCATATATGGTGTTTCCTGTCCTTGCTTCATGTTCATATATGGTGTTTCCTGTCCTTGCTTTACATTTACATTTACATTTATGCATTTAGCAGACGCTTTTATCCAAAGCGACTTACATTGCATTTTAAGTTACAGTTTTACATTTGATCAGCTCTTGCTTTCCCTGGGAATCGAACCCATGATCTTGGCGTTGCTAGCGCCATGCTCTACCATTTGAGCTACAGGAAAGCCGCTTCATGTCCATATATGTTGTTTCCTGTCCTTGCTTCATGTCCATATATGGTGTTTCCTGTCCTAGCTTCATGTCCATATATGGTGTTTCCTGTCCTTGCTTCATGTCCATATATTTTGTTTCCTGTCCTTGCTTCATGTCCATATATGGTGTTTCCTGTCCTTGCTTCATGTCCATATATGGTGTTTCCTGTCCTTGCTTCATGTCCATATATGGTGTTTCCTGTCCTTGCTTCATGTCCATATATGGTGTTTCCTGTCCTTGCTTCATGTCCATATATGGTGTTTCCTGTCCTAGCTTCATGTCCATATATGTTGTTTCCTGTCCTTGCTTCATGTCCATATATGGTGTTTCCTGTACTAGCTTCATGTCCATATATGTTGTTTCCTGTCCTAGGTTCATGTCCATATATGGTGTTTCCTGTCCTATGTTGTTTCCTGTCCTTGCTTCATGGTGTTCCCTGTCCTTGTCTGGTCATTATGAGTTAAGTATGTTCCAGCTGTGTGTATGTGATTATGTGTTAATTACCCTGTGTATATTAGTCCTGTCTGTTCAGTTTGATTTGGTCTGGTCTACTCGTGACTCCCCGGTGTATCCCGTCTCTCGTCCGTGTCTTGATGTCATTAAAGACTATTATTTGAGTTTATGTCCTTGACACCGTGACACTAGTCACTAGTTACTGCCCAACACTGCTCATCAGACAGATCAAACCGGTTCATCTTCATCACACACATTAAACACACACTCGAGGAACATGACGCACAGTAAAGCTTCACTAGAGATATACATGCAGTTATTAATCAGCTCTTAATCACAGTTATTGATCTGTAACCAGAGGAGTCAATAACCAGACGTTCAGTGGTTGAATCTTAACTTGGGCTTGGTTATTAATATTAATTATTATTTAAAAGATACAGAATGAAACGGCTGCAATCTCCACATTTACACAAACTGAACTTTTAAGAGAGGATGATCTTTAATCTTTGTTTATGTATTAGTGAAGATGATCTTTCACACAGCTGTAAGTGAATGAGTGTTAAATCTGAAAGAGCTCCGTGTATAAAGTTATCGTCTCTCAAAAGAAAGAGTCGACTCTGAATCATTGAAACGAGTCGTTTTTAAAACCAATCCCTGTTTGACGTCAACATGAATCATTAGCATATTCCCCGCCCACTTGTTGCCAAGCGGTTTCTGCGGTAACACTGTACACAAAGTAACACTGTGCTCTGCTTTAAATGAAATCGACCAATCAGAGCAGAGTAGTGTCACACAGAGGAGGAGCTTGGAAAAATGAATCATTGAGCGAATCGTTTGGGAGTCGTTGAGCAAATAAGGTGAAAATAAATGCATATTCATAGATGCAAACAGGTGAGGGAGGAAAAAGGTGAGAAGATTGTGTGGATCGGGAGCATGAGCTCCACACGGAATTTATTTTAAAAGATATTAGCTTCACATGCTCATTTGTAGTTACTTTAAGGTATTTTTTATTACCTTATATGTCCAAAACTGTAATTTTTCTCACACACACACACACACACACACTCACTCACACTCAATCTCACACACACACACACACACACACACTCACACTCTCTCACACACACACACACACACACACACACTCACTCACACTCAATCTCACACACACACACACACACTCAATCTCACACACTCACACTCTCTCACACACACACACACACTCACTCACTCACACTCACTTTCACTCTCACACACACTCACACACTCACACAATCTCACACACACACACTCAATCTTACACACACACTCAATCTCACACACTCACATGCACACGCACACACACACACACACTCTCTCTTCAGCGTTCACTCATCTCAGACCTCAAACACATCAAATATTACCTCGTTAGACAAAGTTTTTGAAGTAAAGAGTAAAGAAAATACTATACAAAACATATTGGAAAAAAAAAAAAAATTCCCCCATAATAAATGTTATGCCCCCTCCCCCCCATAAAAACTTTCTCCAAGCAAATCTCACAGATGACATATTTTGATCTCAGAAAGGTGAGTTGTCACTGAAAGGTGAGGAGTGTGCATTTATGATATTATAAGAAAATGAAAGTGTTTCTGAGCTTGCACGCATGACAGCCTGTTAAACCATAATATGAAGGGTTCATAACCCGGTTTAAATCAATGAAGGGATGCAAACACTGAATGGAGGGGATTTCTGGCTCAAGTCAATGAAACTCGAGACTCACTCAGCTGAGAATATCGTGGTTTCATGTTTCTATGCAGATTATGTTTATAGAGCGGAACGTGTCGTGTAAGAACTGAAGCAAATGCAGAAGTCGAGGTTATAGCGAACGATTTAAAGGCTTTTACTGCTTCCCAAAAACTCCTCAGAGTTTCAGCAAACTCTCCAGAATATGAGCAAATCTCATACAACCACATATGAATCATGCTTTCCTCTTATAGCTCAGCTTACACGAGAGAGGGAATACCTTCAGTGGCATTGAAAGGCATTCAAAGGTCAAAGTTCAGAAGCAGATGAACGGGTCACCAGGTGCGCTGTACGATCACTTTACATGAACTCCTGTAAGTTATGTGTGGTATTCGCTTGTGTTTCAGTCGCATTAGTTCCTGGTTTAGATCAGTTTCTGCTCTTTTGTTACTCAACTCTTCTGAAATCACACAGAACAGAAACACTAACAAACTTTATTTAGGATTGATTATTAAACTGCACAGTGAAAACATAATGATATACATACTGTATATATATATATAAAGAGAACGAATAACAATATATGCTAATCCCATCACCACAAAAACTCAGCAATATGAGCGGTTATAATGCACTTTATCAAAAATAAACATGTTTTTATGTATATTTCACGGTTGATTCTGAGAACAGCAGATATGATCAAACAGAATAATCACAGGACTTCTGGAGAATGGCATGATCTCATAAAAAGTTAATTATTAATGGAAGAAAGTCCCTGAATAACACGCCTGAAGTCAACAATCAGGACGTTCTGGTTCAGCAGGTTTATCATCTCATGTTTAACCCTCTAACAAAACACACCAGAGTAATAATAACAACAAGGATATACATTTAGAGATTATAGTGTACAAGCTTTCACACACCAGAGCCAAATGCAGCGCTTCAGATGTGCCACCGAACATGAGAAGAAGATTCAGTTTCTTTCTGATTAATAACTTCCTCATAACCCTGG